>PVLC010012586.1:11607-44086 GCA_004027655.1 Graphiurus murinus
ACACACACACACACACACACACACACACACACACACACACACACACTCACACTCACCCGAATTGCTGAGACAGATGCTTCCCGAGAGGACCCAGCTTCAGACAATATTTCTCCTCCTTGGTTTCCGCACCTGAAAGAATATTATTATACACTCCTGGTCCATTTCACCTCTGCCTGGCCCCTTGAAAGAAAGAAAGGAATTTTAATATGCAGTGTGGAACCGCACTTCAAGCAAGATATCAAAATGCATGCTGATACCAACCTGCAGAAAATGCCCTTTTTTGGGAACTACAAAGGTGGCTCATGGCTGCATACAGGTAGGAATTTGTAGGGTGATTATGTTCCTATAGCAAAGGCTGGCATGGCTCTGCAGGGGCTGGGGGCCATTCTGAGGCCCAAAGCCGCATTGCGCTGGGTGGGCACTCAGCTGTCCTGTGAATTTGGCGACAGAGTTTTAGCACTGTAGTATGACAGGAAGGTTTGTTTACTGAGACATAGTGGCGCTTCAGGATCATTCTTCTGTGCTTTTGATGGTCTTGAGACATATGATTTGGAATCAGTGCTTATTACTTGAATTCATACTCTGCAATTAACTCTGGTGTACATCCTTCCTGCACTAAATTTTTCTTCTGTCAAAGGCTGTGAAATTGGCTTCTTAGATCAGAAACAGAAACATACAAGCTGGTCTCATTTGTTAGTTAATTTGCAGGCGGCTGTAAAAAAAAAAATCTTCACCTTGTTTTTTATGGAAACATGTTTTTTGATTCACACACACACACACACACACACACACACACACACACATACACAAATCCCTAAACCTGCCAGAGTGAATCTCTTCTTTGGTGGCATCTGGGCCTCTTCCCCCATCTGTCCCCTTTCCTGTGACCGCCTCCTCCAACATTTGCAAAGAGAGCTGAAGAGCTAGTGCTTCTCTAGCTGAGCCTGGGGGCCGGAGCCTGGTGGTCTGGATCTTTCCTCCTGTCCTGTCTGGCCAGTCAAACTTGGACTCAGTGGAACCTAGGCCTCACATCTAAAGCCATCACCACCCACCACCTGCTCTACAGACAGTTCCCATGACCCTCATGGCCCTCCGCATCTGCATCTTCTGCCCTAATTATACTCTAACTCATCTCACTTCCTGCAGGTCCTTTCTACTGAAACAGAGAGCCATTGAGGACCACAGAGTTTCTTAAATTAAGAAGATTTCTTTTTGCACCAAAGCGATGAATGGCCAATTCAAAAAAAAAAAAAATCAAAATACAATTAGAGCAGGGCTTGGTGGTGTATTCTTGTAATCCCAGTACTTGGGAGGCTGAGAAAGGAGGATCGCAGGTTCGCGGCCAGCCTCAGCTACTTAGTAAGGCCCTCCACAACTTAGTGAGACCCTGTTTCAAAGCAAAGAATAAAATAGGGCTGAGGGTGTAGCTCAGAGGTAGAATGCCCCTGGGTTCAATCCCCAGTACTGAAAAAAAATACAATTAGAAAGAAAAATTAAAAAGCCCCTAGCGTCCCTCTCCCAGAATGGTAGCTGTCCCACCTGCCCTAGTTCTGTCCCAGTGCAATTGCTGACCTGTCTGCCTTCAAAGTCTTACACCTTGAGTGTCCTCCCCTTACTGTGGCTTCAGTGTGTCATTGGAAGCTCCTCTGTTGGAAATGTACTCCCCAAATCCATTTGAAGGTAGGGCCTCTGGGGGGTAATTAATATCCCAATTCAGTCAACATTCTTGCTGCTGCAATCCAAAACAGATGACCACACAACTTACAGGAAGAAAGACTTACCTGCTCAGTGTTTTGGAGATTTCAATTCAGCCCATGTTAGGCCTGGTCTGTGGAGCTCAGGGGCATGGAGGCGGGAAGCAGAGAGAGGGAGAGAGCGAGGGCTCTTCTCTCACGTCATGGAAGCCAGAAGCAAGAGAGCAAGCAAGGGGATTCAAAGACACAAGCACAGCCCCTAAGGCCACACCCCCAGGGGCCCACCTTCTCCAGCTACACCCCACCTGCCTGGGTGACCACCTAGTAAATCCATTACAATGGATTTACACACCGATGAGGTTACAGCCCTCGGGACTTAAAGACATCAACTGACCATTAATACATGTGCTCGTCAGAGGACATTCCATATCTAACCCTACTAGGCTCCCTGAGGCCCCCACGATGACATTGGTGTCTCTCTAGGAAGAGGAAGAGACCTGAGCCAGCATGCTTGCCCTGTCTCACTATGCCAGGAGGCAGGAAGAGGCCTTATCCGAGCTGAGCCATCTGTCACTGCGCTCTTGAACTTCCCAACCTCCAGAGCCATGAGCTGCAAGCCCTTCTATTGTTTATAAATTCCCTAGACTCCAGTATTCAGTTATGTCACCAGAAAACTGACCAAGACACCCCATCATCAACATCTTTCCACACCTAAGTGCATATTCTTCTGCAATGTTATTTTTGCTGTCTGAATAGTATCTGCTGTATGGTTGTAATAAATACCTTGGCCATCCCTAGGATGAGATATTTCCTCCTGTACAGTTCATCAGTGCCTGGTGCTCAGTCTTACTGTCCCAGGACACCCTCCCAGAGGCTCAACTGCTGGTCCAGGGCATGAACAGTCTGCTCTTCTGATAAATGCCACAAACGCCGGGCTCTTTTGCCCCACGCTGGTGTGAGGTGCTACGGGAACACCCATGCCTCACATCCTTCTACATCCTGGATTTTTTTGGGGGGTGGGGGGATTTTTGAAAACTGACTTTTGATAAGAAGACAGATGCACAGACAAGAATTGTCAGATGCCCAGAGGAGCCCAGTGCCATTCCATTGGTCTTTTTTTTTTTCCAGTACTGAAACACATTCACTGTCAGAAACTGAGGCTCCCATGAGACTGAAACTCCCTGGAGCAAACTGAGGCCTCCGATGTCTTGCTGAACAGCCTCTGTGATGTCGAGCTTTAATGCTCTTCTGCCTGCGACCTCAGCTGCTCTGCCGCGTGATCTGCAGGACCGGGTCTCTAACATGTCACAATACACTTTCAACATGGTCTCTCTTCCTCCTCCTCAAATGTGTACAGAGAACCCAGGTCATCAAGGTTTTTAAAATGAGCTGAGCATGGTGCTCCACAGCTGTAATCCCAGTACTTGGGAGGCTGAGACAGGAGGATCGCAGGTTCAACGCCTGCCTCAGCAATTTAGTGAAGCTATCAGCAACTTAGTGAGATCCTGGTTCAAAATAAAAAATAAAATAGGGCTGAGGGTATAGCTTGGCGACAGAATGTCCCTGGGTTCAGTACCCAGCAACACACACACACACACACACACACACACACACACACACACACACACACCTGGAGCAAACAGCAGAGGAGCACAGAGCCCATCCACAGCAGAGTTGGGGTTCTGGGATCACACTCCTGGGTTGGATTGGAAAGGTAATCATCAGTGCTCCATCGTGCTAAGCCCTCCCCCACTTTCCTGGAGTTACTGTGAGCTTCAGGGTACCTGAGCTACCGCAAGGGAGTGCTGTTTAAAACAGGAGAGCTACAGGTGTCACCCCCATGCCTGCTGAGGGGCCGGGAGGGGTGTCTGTGGTGCTTTGCCATGCGGGGCACCCACTAGATTGGGCTGCAGTGCAGAAGGTAAGGGGGGCAAATGAGCAGCACCCCCCACACCTGGCTCCTGTCCCGGCTGTAACATGGAGATGTCAGATCTGCCAAGCAGCGAGGCAGCACCCACCTTGTGTTACTCAGGCAAGGAACGTGAGGCACCTTCCGCTTGAAGACTGTCTTTCCAGCCAGCCACAGGCTCAGGGAAGCATGAGACCAATTGGCCCTAGCTACATCAGGGCAGGAAAAAGGGCAGGATCCTTCTCTGCATGATGTAAAGAACATCTAGGAATATAAATAAGGTGCTGGGGAATGCACCGTCTCTGAGGACTTCCTAGATGTGGAGTTTTGCCACTCCTAGCAGTGCTGGGCACAGTCCTCCAGCATGAGTGTGCGCCCCGTAGGTCTTGGACAACTAAGCTGCGTGTGACAGGCTGGGTGCCCTGTGACGATGTTCTGGGACCTCGGCTCCATTGTTGCACCCTGCAGTTTCACATTGCCTCCATCGGTGTGAGTTTGGCCGGTGGAGTCTTTTTATCAAAGTGAATGAGGCTGGGGGAGGAGCCCGACCTTGGTCTAGGTTGAGTGGGCTGGGAATTCAGAAGCATCAGAGTCTTCACTTTGGTGATTTCACTTGCTATGGGGAAGGGCGTCTTGGGTCCCTGTGTGGACAGTGAACACCAGGCTATCGACCTGTGTCGTCATTTGGTGGCTGAGCTGGTCCTGGAGCTCCAGGGCCACAGGGGGAAACCTAGGCAGAGGTTCCATGGCCGAGAAACGTAGGCAGAGGTTCTATGACCATGCTGGCTGGCTCTGCAGCACTGGCCAGGCTTCCGTAGGACGTCCTTCCCTCTGTGAGGCAAGGGTTTGGTGCAGGTGATGTAATCCCGCTTCTAATCAGCTTGTAACTAAGGGGAAATGGACAATAAGATAGGCAGGTCCTTCTCCTCCATTCTCTTTCACTTTTTCTTCTATTTTCAATTTTTTCAAGTTTCAATTTCCTTTTATACCAGAAGGTTATTTAAGTGTTAGCAATTTTTTTATTTAATTTGTATTGGTGCCTGGTAATTGTATGTAACGGGGATTCATAGTGGTGTGTTCATTTATGCACACAGCACACTTTGTCCCTTCTCTCCATCCTCCAATCCCCTTCACCACTCTGTTGGTCTCCCTTCTATTTTCATGAGGGCCCTTCTGTTTCTCTCTCTCTCTCTCTCTCTCTCTCTCTCTCTCTCTCTCTCTCTCTCTCTTTCACATATAGAGAAGAAACATTACTACCCTTGACTTTCTGAATCTGGCTTCTCTTGCTTAGCATGATATTCTGCAGTTCTGTCCTTTTCCCTACAAGTCACATGATTCGGTCCTCTTTTGTGGCTGAGTCAAAACTCCATTGTGTGTATAAACCATGTCTTCTTTTGCACACTCACTTGCTGATGGGGTTTGGCTCCACTAACTTAGCTGTTGTACATTGTGCTGCAGGTAACATGGAGATGCGTGGACCTCCAGTGTTCTTTCTTTTGGAAAGATACCAAGGCGTGGTATAGCTGGGTCATCACTGGCTCCATTCCTGGTCTTTTGAGGAACCTCTATATCGCTCTCCCTATAGAGGCTGTCCTCATTTACAACCTAACAACAGTTCACTACAGTTTTTTCTTTCTCCGTATCCTTGCCAACACTTATTATTGTTTTAATTCTTTTTTTTTTTTCAGTACTGGGGATTGAACCCAGGGGAATTCTACCTCCAAGCTACACCCCCAGCCCTATTTTTTATTCTTTACTTTGAAACAGGGTCTCAATAAGTTGCAGAGGGCCTCACTAAATTGCTGCAGCTGGCCACAAATCTGGATCCTCTAGTCTCAGCCTCCCAAGTACTGGGATTACAAGTGTGCACCACCACACCTGGCTGTTTGAATTGTTGAGGATTGCCCACTTTACATGTCAGCAATGGCTTTTTTTTTTTCTCACTGCTGAAAAAAAAAAAGTGGGGCTTTTTTTCTCCTTCTATATTCCAAACACTTTCTCACTTTTTGTATTATGTTTGTCTATCACTTTCATGATAGGAAGAAATCCAATACTGTCATATTACGCTCCTTTCAAGATGTGGACGTTAGCACTCAGGCGACATGTCTAGCCTTAAATGACCCGTAGCCGCTGAGAGCCCAGTCCTGGGGAGCTTCCCAGGACCTGCTGCCTGTGATGGCAGAGACAGGTCTAGCTCACCGGACTGACGTGTGCTGTCTGCCCTCTCCTAGGTGCCTCAGGACGAGTGGGGAGGGTACCCTGCTGGCGGCAAAGAGGAGGAGATACCCTGCCGGCGGATGCGAAGCGGAAGTTACATCAGAGCCATGGGAGACGAGGAGAGTGGAGAGTCGGACTCCAGCCCCAAGACGTCCCCAAAGGTGGCCGTGCGGCCAGAGCCCCTGCTGAAGTCCATCACACAGAGGCCGCTGGGAGACCACCAAACGTAAGGAGGGCTGTCTGCTCCCTTCTGAGCACTCACTTCCCTGGGCTCCTCTCTCCTCCAAGCTGTTTAGCCAGGGGCGAGCTGTCAACTTAAACTCGAGCTGAACATACTCAACCCATGCTATCCGTTTCCAAGTCCTTTTTCAAAGTGACCGATCAGACCTTTGGTTATTTGTTTAGTATATAGTGATTAAGGAAGCATGCTTGGGCAACTTCTATGTCTGATTTTAAGGCAAGTATAGTGTGTCAATCTCAATCTGTCATTGAGATTGCTTTTATCAGGAGAAACATACGTCTCTGTCTGTGTGTGTGTGTGAATGTCTGTGAGTAGATACCCTCACGGGGATCTCTCTGTTTACTCCAACTTCATAAATGCATTTCTTGGCCGGCCGCTGCTTTTTATAGGAGTGGAGGAAATGACCTATCTCTATAAACAAAACATCATATGCTTTATACAGTTGTCCAAAGATTCACCACTAATCAATTTAACTTCCAAAATAGACGCAGACGAATACGTGGAAAATTGGCTAGTCAGATGAACTGTGAAAGTATGACGATGGCTCTCAGCAGGGGCATCCCGCCAGCAGGTTTAGATGTCAATGCCTGCCCAGTGTCATCCCTGCTCCCCACTCCACCCGAGCCAGCGGCCCGTATCCCCCCTGAATAGAAGTTGAAGCGATTCTTGGTGCTTTGAGCTGCTGCTCACAGAACCCTGGGCGTGAGGTGCAGCAGAGGGGGAAGCCGAGACCAAGCTGGCCCCGTCCTGCCGTCCACCATGCCTGGTGCTCACAAGGATGAGTCAGTGAGTGATGGCGTCATTTCCTCTAGTGAATGCAATACCTCACGGACATTAGCTTGCAGGGTGAAAAATAAGGGTTCTCTATTGCAAATGAATGTTACCTGCAGGAATCCTGCACATGGGTATCCCAGTGTCTTGGAGAATGGATAAGTACTCAGTGCAATTGAAATCAACCTTCTACCTGAGCTTACCCCACGGCTCCACCAGCCTCTGCACAGGGCCTCTGGGGAGTGTTGGTGTGAATAAGAGGGCTCACAGCTGCAGCAAGCCAGGTATAGATGTCACTAAATCAATCCTCTCCAGTCCAGTAAACTGTACAAATAGATCATCTTGGGGAGGGAGTGGGGGGTTGAGTGTGATACTGGAGACTGAACCCAGAGGCATTCTACCTCCAAGCAACACCCCTAGGTCTTTTTATTAGTTTGTTTTTGCTTTTACTTTAAAATAGGGTCTCACAAGGTTGCGGAGAGTCTTGCTAAGTTGCTGAGGCTGGTCTTGAACTTAGGATCCTCCTGCCTTAGCCTCCCAAGTTACTAGGATTACAGGCATGCACCTCCATGGCCGGCTTAAGTAGACCCTCCTTATTCTAGGGTTTACTTTGCACACAAAGGCTGCTTTAAGTGGAAATGGATTATTCTAAAATTGTATTCAAGATATAATTGGAAATTGTTGGACTCGACAGGACACCAAGTGCTGTCCCCACTTTTCACCTGGAACTTCCCAGCAGAAAATAATCGACAAATCTAGGCTGCAGAGGGACTAAACGAGGAAGACAGGGATCAGCGTTTGCTCGTCCTGTAAGATGTTTATTCTCCTCTTGGCACGGACAAGCCACTCATGTTGGCATCTGTGGCGTTTAAGAACGCAGTGCAATGCAAGATGAAGTTGGCAGCCACCCCTTGGCATTGACCCGCAGGGCAGGTGTGGTCTCCACATTTTCACCACTGAATCCCCCAACCCCCAACACTGCACACCCAAACCCTGGCTTGTTCACCTGCCTCCCAGGTCCTTCTGCATCCCGTGAAACAGACAGCAGCAGCAGTTGGTTTAAATGTTTAAATCTGCCTGGCCACGGGACTGGGAGAAGACTTGGCCTCTAGTGGGCTGTTATCAGTTCTTCTGACCCATAAAATGGAAAACTCTCCGTGAGGGCTGCCGGCATTCTGCCTCCAAAAGCCAGACCTCTGGGAGCAACCAGAGCCAGATGTGCACCCTTGAACCCGTCCTGTTTGCCCGCCACTGTTAGGAAGCTGATCCTCTCCTCGAGACTTTCACGCACACCTTAGCCGTTCACAGACACACTTCCATACCTGCCTCACTGTGCAGAGAAACAGAAAGTCCTGCCCACTCAAGAGAAAAAGACAAAACAAAACAGAACAAATAGCGAAACATTTGCCACACTGGTCTCAGCAGTTGAGTCTGCTGCTGGGAATGTGGGCCTGGGTCTGCTAGGACCCTGTCTGCCTGTGGACCGGGCCCTGCCAGGTGCAGAACACCAGGTGCAATTATTATCAATTAAAAAGCCAGGCGTGGTGGCCGAGGCTTGCAATCCCAGTACTTGGGAGGCTGAGACAGGAGGATCGCAGGTTCGAGGACAGCCTCAGCAAGTAGTGAGACTCTCATCAACCTTGCGAGACCCTGTTTCAAAATAGAAATAAAATGGGGCTTTGGGTGTAGCTGGGATGTAGAATGTCCCCGGGTTCAATCCCCAGTACCACACACACACACACACACACACACGAATTATTATCAATTAACTGAAAGGCAAATTTCAAGTTACTACTGAATCCAACTTATTGCATTTTTAAATTAGCTTATATAGTGGTATTTGAGCTGCTTGAATTACCAATTAGATTTGAGTTATAATGAAAGATATAGCAAATAATTTCATTTGGGGCCCTGGCTTTTTTTTCCTGGTTAGTTGAATTAAAAAATCAAAACTAATAATTTTGCATCATTCTCCAGTGCAGGTATCACCTGAGATTTATTGAAAAAGGAAGATTTATTCCAAGAACTGCTGTCTATCACAAGTAAAGATAAATTCTGATGGATTAGATAGGCATCAAAATCATACATACACACACATGCATATATATATATATATATACATTCATATATACATACATGCATATACCTGTATATACATAAATATATATAAATATTCTGTAATCTTGTGATAAAAAAATCTTGAAACATGATTTCATGGGGAAAAACTATAAGATACTAACAAATTTGAACTCATATTAGAAACTTATCCATGGTCAAAGCAAATAAACAAACTACAAGTATTATCGCCAAGGTAAAATGGTCATAAAAACCTGGGAAGGAGTTTTGTAATATTAGTACACATGTTCATATTCTTAATATGCAAAGATGCCTCACTAATCAATAAGGAAAAATGCATGTCCTGATATAAAAATGGATACATAATTTTCAATGATTAAAACTTTCTGGAGAGTCTACCATTTGTATCTGAAAAATCTAAACTGTTATTCTAAAGGGATTTTTTAAAAGCTTGAGACATTTAAAAACACATGTTCATAAGTTGGTTGGGCATTCTTACAAGAGATGACAGGTCACCTGAGGCCCGCCGATCGGGTCTGGGTGGGGCGAGGTGGGTCATGGAGAAACACCCTCCGCCCCAGCTGTGTTCTGAGCAAAAAGCAGCTCTCAGGAGGCTGCAGCTCCAGCCCTCTCAGGAGGGTGTGGCACACTGCCCCCCACCCAGCTCCCCAGAGATTCCTTCAGCCAGCACTGGAGTCCATGGCCGGCCCAAGAGGCCTGCCAGCCCCCAAGCAGCAACACTCCCTGCCTCCAAATAGCAGGAAACCAGCCCACTCTGGGGAGGCAGAGCAATCAAGAGATCAGAGATGACAAGGGCGTTCCCTCCAACTGTCAGGGAAAGCTTTAAAATAGCTGACTCTTGTGTGAACAGGTCGGATGGAAAGGGGACAGTATGCACAGATAAACAGGAAGCAGCAGAGACACAAAACCGTAAGACAGAAGCAGAGAGAAACTGCATGCAGACACCAGGCTGTTGGAAATGAAGCCTCTCACCCAGTCCGTCAGTGGACTCAGCTGAACTCGAAGACAGGTGGGTGGGATCTACCAAACCGAAGCCCAAAGAGAACAAGATCCAGAGATAAAACCCACAAATGAGCATCCAGGCGCAGTGGGGAAATATCACATGGTCCAACCCACATACAATGAGAGAATCCAGACGGAAAGAGAAAGGAAGAGCCGGACAGAGAAACAACCAAAAAGTAATGGCGGGGACTTTCCAAAACTAATTAAATACACTGAATCACAGAAGGGAAGTCTAAGAAAATCTCAAGAAAGATGAACGCAAAAAACAAAGCACAATAAAACAAACCCCACACAGTCATACACATCAAACTCATACTATCAGTAATGAGGATAAAGAAAACAAAAATCCTAAAGAAAGCCAGAGAAAAATGGCAGACATACTGTGCATAGAGGAACAAAGAATCCCGGTGGACATTTCATCAGAGATTGGAAGCCAGACAGTGAGGGCATGTCATTGAAGAACTGGAGAAAAGCCTGCAAGGCAGCGTTCTGGACCCAGAGAAAATGTCTTTCAATAATGAAAGTTAAGAACTTTCTTACAGCTGGGCATGGTGGCGTGCTTGCAATCCCAGTACTTGGGAGGCTGAGACAGGAGGATCTCAGGTTCGCAGCCAGCCTCAGTGACTTAGTGAGACCCTCTGCAGCTTAGTGAGACCCTGTTTCAAAATATAGAATAAAAATAGGGCTGGGGGTGTAGCTCAGAGGTAGAAGAATGCCCCTGGGTTCAATCTCCAGTTCCAGAAAAAGAAGGAAGGAAAGAAGGAAGGAAGGAAGGAAGGAAGGAAGGAAGGAAGGAAGGAAGGAAGGAAGGAAGGAAGGAAGGAAGGAAGGAGAGAAGAGGAGAGAAAAATAAAATAAAAAGCTACAGAAATGTATTTCCAGCAGACCTGTGCTGTGAGAATATTTAAAGGAAGTCCTTTGAGCATAGACACGAAAGAATCTAACAGACATTTGGAATTGACAAAGAAGAGCTGCAGACCTGTTTTGCTCCTTGCTACATGACTTTATGCATTTAACAGAATCCACAGGGCTGTGCAGAAAGCAGGAGGAGGCAGCAGCAGGCTCAGAAACTGAACCAGAGCTAGGGAATGGCAGGGGAGAGGTGGCTGCGTGCTTGGGAGCACCCCCTCCGAGGTGAGATAGCAGAATCCAGGTGCGCCCAGGCGTGTCCTCCAGTCTCCTGACTCTACCCTGTGTTGATAGAGCCACAGGAAAGCCACTGAGCCAGGAGGGCTCAGGGACCTGCTCCTAGCGCTGTCTGGCTGAGGTGATAAAGCCAGGAGGAAGGAGAACCCGGCACCTGCACCCCAGGGCCAGCCCAGGACCTCCAGAGGCCCACGTGCTCCTCCTGCCCAGTCTCTGCGTTGCTTTAATTAACAGAAGATACCTTCTTCAAACAGAACAGCTGGGTGTTCTTGGTGAGCTGGGCGATTGCTCCAGTTTCCTGGGATTGGCCGGTTCTTGTAGGTGTCATGTCCCACAAGGAGGAGTGGACTGTCCCTGAGGCTTGGCTGAGTCAGCCTGACCTCAGTGTAGGACATCAGAGCCTCCCAAGGAGGCCGCACTTGCTCAGAACACACCCCAAAAGAGGAGTGGACGGTCCCTCTGGCCACTTCCCACATTTCCAACCCCATGGCCCCAGCCCGAGCTTTTCCTGACACAGGGAATGGGGCCCTACACACACACACACACACACACACACACACACACACACACACACACACACAGCCCCAGCTCCTCTGGGATGCCACCCCGCCTGCCCTGCAAACACATCTCCCATCTCAGCCTTGCATTTCTGATCAGCCACACAGCCTTGGAGCCCAGCGCTCCCCAGGCAGATTCTGTGTGGTCTGGCCCTGACAACCTGGGGCTTCATTCCTCATTGCTTCTGGAAGCTCAGTCTGCACCCAGCTCTACAGAGAGAGTTACCTACGAGGTCCTGGACACACAGGGCTACCACACCCTTGCTCTTGCCTCCCTTCCGTGCAGCTCAGGTCTGCCCTGCAGGAAGCCTCCCTGGTCCCCTCGTGCACAGAGCTTGCTCTGCCACATGCGTTTGTATGGCTGGGAGCTGCAGCCCTGGAGGGCAAGGGCGGCCCCCTGCCCCACTGCTGCAGTATCCTGGCTCCCTGCCGTCGGCTGCCCACCCCACACACGTGGAGCCAATAGAACCAATGTACTGTGAATCACTCATCGGAAGCCGTTGCTAGTCCACCTAACAAATGAGCTGCTACTAAAGGCACCTGTACAGCAATCATCTTAAAAGCGTAAACAAAGAGATCGTCGGCGTGAACGGAGACCGAAAAGCTGATTCACAAGCAACTGTTTTCTTGAACTTTCTATGTTAGTCAGAAAGGACCAGATGCCAGCTGCCCAGAGAACGGAGCACACCTTAAATGTGCAATTTTTCAATTAATAGGAAACCATATGCTTCCCTGGAGGAGGCATCCTCTTTCACGGTTTCCAAGCCCACCCGTGGGTGGACAGCTTCCAAATCTATAATTTCAGTTGGAGGACACCTGGGGTGGTCTTGCAGTGCCACGCTGAGTTGGGCTGATGCCAGCGCCAGGAGTCTGTGTGTTCAGCTCTGAGTCCAAGCTCTCGGGCACCCAGGAAGCTGAGGACACCTCTCGGCACGGTGCAGCATCTAAACAGAGGAGGGAAGGCATCCCTGTCTCTGCCCACTGGGAAGTCACCCTCCCCACACCCTCACCTTCATGCCTGCTGAGGCCCTAGGTTCCAACCCCAGCACCAATGGAAGAAAGAAAAGGAGGCTCCTCAGACTCCAGCCTTCGTTGGTCAAAAGACAACATTAGAGCTACAGCCCCAAACTGTACTGCAGCCAGTACTGTCATTAACCACCCAGTGGTCCCCAAAAATCCGTAACCCACAAAATAAACACATCATCGTTTCTTTGAACCAGTGGTGCCATGCAGGTGCAAGTAAGACCTGCAGCATAGGGAGCCTGTCTGTGGTGAGAATTGCCCCCCCCCCAGGTGTGCCAGGGAAACCTCAGGCCCCGGAGCCTCCCCCACCCAGCTTGGACGTCTCTGCAGTAGTATAGCCAGCTTCACCATAGCCAGTGATATAAAAGAATTATTACGCTTACCTTCTAGGTTGTAAAATTGGTTACACTCATAGTAAGAACCGAACATAAACATAGTTATGTAAAGTAGAACGCCACCCTGTCTCCTGCATTCCTGTGCCCAGGGACATCAACTGAGGATGGTTACACCCTGCCCAGCATTCCCCATGCCCAAAAATGTGTCTGTGCATGCACCTATTTCAGAACAAAATGGGATCGCACTGTGCATGTCACCATACGATTTCCCTCTTCTCTCCACTATTTTATGGGTTTCTGCTGCAAGCATCACTAACTCCCAAAGCTTAGCAGCTTGGAACGAGATGGGCTTCTCCTCAGAAAGTCCTGTAGGCAGGTGTCTGGCTTGAGTCTCACAGGACTGAATCCCTGGAGGCTGCCACTCTTCCCGGGGCCCTGGGTGGGATCATTTGTCTCACAGTTAAAATGTTCCAGCATAGGGAACAGGTCCCTGTGTCCTTGCTAACAGGCAGCTTTGGTTGGCTCCCACTTTCCAGAGCCTGCACAGACATGGCTTGGCTGGCCGCCCCTCCTGCTTCTTCAGAGCCAGCTGGAGAGGGGTGGGCTCCCTCTTACTCTCCAGACCCCCCTCCCCGTGTCATCTCACACATTCAGGGCTGCTGACTGGGCAACCTGGATGTTCTTTCTAACCTCTTCTGCTTATTAGCATCCTCAACTCCAAGGGCAGACTTTGTTCCCTCTTGCCTTCCCTCTTGCCATGTAATCTAACGAATTTGCAGGTGCAACACCAGGGGTTGAAGGTCATGAAGGTCAAAACTCTGCCTACACAACCATCATGGGCAACCTTCCACTAGAAGTCTAGCGGGTCCTAACCCAGGCGTCAGCAAGTGGATGTGCTGTGATTTATGTCTACTACTTTGTTGCCAAGGACTGCCTCTGCATTTCCATTATTGATACAAGGTTGCAAACATATTTCCTTGTGAAAGTGCAGAGGCCAACCTACTTGTAGCTGGGGTGTTTCCTCTCTTGGGCTCTTTATTGTGAATCTTTAAGTGCTGTTTGTCTTCCTGCTTGCTTATTATCACTCCATGCTACTTTCTTGGTTGTTGACTGGCCTGTGTCTCCCAATCCTTGTCAGTCAGGCTTATTGCTAAAGCCTTCAAGCCTGGCATCAGGAGGGCCATCTTGAAGTCCTCGGTCAGCGCTTGTCTGATAAGCAGATGTATGCGTGAGTGATTGCTACACTAAAGTTACAGTAACAAAGCACAGAACATACTGCACTAAAATAACAGTAACCAAGCATGCTACACTAAAGCAACAGTAACCAAACACAGAGATTGCTACACTAAAGTTACAGTAACAAAGCACAGAGCATACTGCACTAAAATAACAGTAACCAAGCACAGAGCATGCTACATTAAAGCAACAGTAACCAAACACAAAGATTGCTACACTAGAGTTACAGTAACAAAGCACAGAACATACTGCACTAAAGTAACAGTAACCAAGCACAGAGCATGCTACATTAAAGAAAGAAAGACAGGGAAAGAGAGGCCCAGCTACCTGCCATGGAGACTTGCTGATGGGGGAGCAGGAATCAAGAGCTCGCCGCACAGCTTAGCTGTGGGTGGGAGCCAGAGGGTCTCAGCTAGGTGGAGGTCAACTGGGGGTTCTTGACCACCAGAAAGTCATTAGGATGGAAGGGTTGGCCATACGGAAGCCCTTGGGGCAGAACACTGGGTCTAAGTCTGTGGTTCAGAGAGAGATTGGAACCAGGAGAACAGTTGGGGTCATCAAGCTGTGGGTGGAATTTAGAGTTAAAAAGTAGTCAAGACATGAAAAGAGAGGACAAAGATGGGGGCCTCCTCCTCCAGCGATGTCAGGGGTCAAGGGTCAGAGGGTGAGGGGAGGCCTGAACAGTCAAGGCAGGCCTGTGTCTCCTCCGTGGCTGTGCCTTGGGGTGAGGGGTTTGGCGGGTCCCCGGTGCACTCACTCATGTTTGCATGAGACAGTGACGTCAGTGTTGGGGATTTTGCTGTTTCTGTATCACACAGCGTCTCCCCTGCTCCCTGCAGCCCTACTCTGAGACAGTCAGGATACACAGATCCTAGTATTCAAATAAGCATTCCCTGTCTGGGTGACATCTATCCAGAGTAGCAGCCGGGGAGGAGTGCGTTCTTCTAGACCACACTGCACCTTCCCGAGAGTTCTCCTGCAGGAAGCTGCTGTTCAGTGTTTGACCACTTAATATTTGAGGAGATTCTGTGCACATTATTCAGATCACATTGCCCCGGCCAAGTATTTTCCAACTCCTCCCCTCCAGAGTGACTGGTGGGGCCCTGCCTCTGCACCCCATCCCAGACTGTCAGGATCAAGACAGAGCCAGGACAGAGCAGGCTCGAGGAGGTTTCCCTGAACACCACAAAGAGGGGAGCTCTCCCAGACCTTGCAGACGCTGTGGGTGTGCCACACACCAGGCAGATCTGCACAGATTCAGAACTCTCGCTTCCTGGGAAATGGGGCTCAGAATCAATGAGGGAACATAGTTACATGCATTACACCTTCCTGAAATGCTTATATAAATCCACTGCCCAACATTGGAGAAGATGTTTCACTGGGGCGATCATCATTTTTTTGTATGTGTGTGGATGAAATGCATTTAAAAAATCAAGATCTCCAGCAGGGCGTGGTGGTGCGTGCTTGTAATCCCAGCATTTGGGAGGCTGAGACTGGAGGATCCAGGTTCGTGGCCAGCCTCAGCTACCTAGTGAGGCCCTGTTTCAAAATAAAGAATAAAAAATAAGGCCAGGGGTATAGCCCCTGAGTTCAATCCCCAGTACCGAAAGAAAAAAAAATCAAGATCTCCAAACAATGCCTTAGTGGGGATACCTGTTCCACAAGGCGTGTTCTGGTCTGTAAACCACTGTTTATTACCCTGCCCTCTCTTTGCTACCTCTTGCTACATTATTAGCAAGCACTCAGGAGACTTTGATACAAGTTAGGATTCGCAAAAACATTGGATGGATGTTTTCCTGTTGCCCAAACCCAGCCTTTAAACGTAAGCTGACAACCCAGAAATGTTTACAAAGAGAAAGCAATTTATTTAGTAAACATTTGCCTCACATAGGAGCCTGAGGTGTACGAAATAACAAAACAACCCTGGGAACCCGCAGCTTCTTGGTGACAGGCTGGTGATTGCCGACTCAGAGCTCAGCACTGGCCAGTGCTGCAGAAGGGCAGGCTTGATCTTCTGTTTACACATAGGGATCGGGACACAGACAACAAGATATGTCTCCATTACCTCTGCGTGCCTGCAGAGTTCCCTCGCCCACAGCACGCGTCCCTGACCCTCTACCTTTAAAGACAGTCTTCACCTGAGTATGCCCAGCCTCACCACAGAGCTCTGCTGCCGGGGGCCAGCCCTCGAGGCAGTGGGGTCGGGGGTCCCTCGATAGGTGTGGATTGAGACGAGGTCGTGAGAATATGCTCACACCGCACGCAGTGTAGAAGTGCATCTGTTTTATTCTTTGTCCGTCGCAATTTTATACTATTTTTTTTTTTTACAATGAGGCATATAGAACAGGAATTTTTACAGACTTGTTTTTCCAAAGGTTATCCCTAACCAGTTAAGGTTACAACACATATATAAAAATTCTTTTCCATTAGTTAAAATATTTACAACTTTGTTTAGCCCCATTAAGCAGTGTTCTATCTTATCTCAGGTAGTTAGTGGGTTCCAGGTGGGACCAGATAGTAGCTATTTAGATAAACTAGCAAAGTCTGTTTCCAGACTAATGCTTGTAAAAGGTTAATTCATTGGTTTGTCTCGAGGCACTGCTTTTTTTTTTTTTTTCAGCTAAGAGATCAGTATCTGTCAGGCCATATGTTTCTAAGAAGTTTTCTATTATAATTAATATAAAAGCAAAATCCAAAGCACCCAAAATTTCCAGAATATAATAATGCAAAGTGAGATATGCCACACATTCCTTCTTTTGGAATCGTCTGCCTTGCAGGACTCCAGCGGACCGAGCCTTGCTCAAGATCCAGCTAGTAAAGAGCTGTGGCACCTGCAGGATAGGCTTTAATTGGCATTTCTGGGCAAGTATGGTGGCACATGCCTGTAATCCCAGTACTTGGGAGGCTGAGACAGGAGGGTGGAAAGTTTGAGGTCAGCCTCAGCAACTTAGTGAGACCCTGTTTCAAAATAAAAAAATAATAATAAATAGAAAGGATTGTGGGTGCAGCTCAGAGGTAGAACACCCCGGGGTTCAATCCTCAGGACTACTCCTAATACGATTAATAATAATAGTGGCTTCTGTTGTGAAAACAAAGAGACTGCTTCACACGGACTTACCATAACTCTCACCCAGGTCTTTTGTCCTCGTGTGGGGGCTCTTCCCCACGTACTTCCCTCCCTTCCCAGGGGAGAGAGTCCAAATACTGCAGGTGCTGCTCTGGTGACTTCCCTGCAGATGTGTTGGCGGCTCTGGAGAAGCAAGGCGGTTCCCATGGTCTCCCAAGGGTCTCTGTCCATGAGGCAGAGCCACAGCCGGGGGTAACAGGACCCTCCTGAGTGCACAAGTCTGCGGAGGCTACCTGCGATTCCCGCTTTGACTTCGGGGACTCGCTGCGTCCTTGTGGGCCAGGAGCGCTCTCTCTGCTTAGCAGTTTAACGTGTTTGTGCCCCATGCCCTTCAGGGCCTCCTACCTACAGCCGTGACCCTAAGACATAGTGCTCCCCTTGTCGGGGGAAACAGAGCAGAGAGAGGGCTGGCGTGAGCGGTGCTAGTAGCTCCTCTCCAGGAACAGACCACCGTGAGTCTTTACATTCTTCGGAGTTACCGGTTCATCATACGGTTGCAACAATCCACTGCAAATGTTTAAAAAACACAACGTCAATACAACTTATACCCCCTGGAATTAGAAGACCCTATGCTGGAACCTCAGCTCTGGGACTCAGGCCACGCTCACCGCTCAGTGGAGCTGTTCTGAAAGCAGATCAACTGTAGCCTTCCTCTCTGCACCTGCGTCTCCATTGCTTTGCTCCTGCTGCTGAGCGCCCAGGAGGCGGTGAGCCACAGGCACCCATGGGCCTGGGTTAGCTCTAGAAACCTCCTCCCAAATCCACATGGTAAACATGCATTTCTGCTCAGCCATAACCAACCCGGGATAAGCTCAGTACTGCTCAGGTGGAACGTGGTTGTCCTGTCTGAAACCAAGAGGAAATTCAGCCCCATCTGGAGCCCCACAGCCTGCCTTCAGTCAGGCTGGCGGACATCATGTGTGGTCACTGTGAGGAGAGCGATTGCAGGCTGGGCTTCCTGGACAACCTGCGCCCGGAGACGGCTGACACCTGGCACGGCTTTGTGGTGAGCTGTCTGCAGAGGCATGTTCTCTGCTAAAAAGCTCCCATAGGTCCACTGTTACTGAAAACACTGTTGATTCTGAGACTTTTCAAGTTGCACATCACAAAAACTGGCCTCCTTTCCAGTATTTGTACTAGAAATTGTCAGGGATAACTAGAGTAGAAGGTAGCGATTTCATCCCGTGACATTCAGCATTTCCAAGGTGTATTTTTAAAATTCAATTTGACAACATTTTTCTCTATAATTTATTTTTCCAGAAAGACACAAAATAGAAAAGGCCAGTATTAGCACACTGTACATGAAGAGTTGACATAGACAAGAATTCAGAGTCGCAGAGACCAATGTTAGTGAGGATCAAAGCAACTCGTTTCTCTAAAAGGAAGATGTTTTTGTTGTCAAAATGAGTCACTGACCTGGCAAATGGTTGTGGGCACCCGTGATCACAGGCCTGCAGGTGAAAGGTCTTGTCTTGATGCATTTCCTATTGCTAATAGCACAGGGCCTCAGACTGGATAAATCCTAAGTGCTGGCTCACAATTCTTGACCAGGGGCTGCATCTGGTGAAAAAAGTTTGCCACCAAGTTAAAAGGACAATGCTGGGAGCTTTCCACAAAGCCAGGCTAACAGAGCACAAACCCAGCTTCCAAAAGTTCAGGATGGTGAAGCCAATGCTCATCAGAAGAAGAAAGCAGAATCCAGTCTCTATCCTAAGAAAGGAAGAGAGAGGGAAGGAGGGAGGGAGGGAGGGAGGGAAGGAAGGAAGTTTATAGCAAAAATAAAAAGGCCTGAGGAGACCCAGATGTTAGAATTTGCTGAAAATAACCTTTAAACAGCTATTACAAGGTCATACACATTCTATAAAGACAGCCATGATAAGGTTCAAGCTCTTAAAGGAAAAAATGAACTTTTAATTATTTAATTTTTATTAACATGCTTAATTAAACATATTAATGGAGTTCAGTGTGGTATTTCCACACATATATACAGCGTTTACCTGCCAAGTCCTACCTCCCATAACACACACACACACACACACACACACGCACACATGCACACACAGCCCATGCACACACACATACACACACACACACACACACACACACATACACACACACACTTCCTAGCCTCTAGCAATCATCATTTTCTACATTCAGGTGAGCTTTAGCTTCCACATAAGAGAGGGATCATGCAGTATTTGTTTTTCTGTGCCTGGCTTATTTCATATCCAGTTCCATCCATGTTGCTGCAAATGGCAGGGTTGTATTCTTCCCTATGGCTGAATGTTACATTGTGTATATATCTCACATCTTCTTTCTTCACACATTTGCTGGTGGTGCCTACCCTGATCCCTTGTCTTAGCTCCTGTGAATCATGCAGCAGTAAGCATGGGTGTGCAGGTGTCTCTTTGGAACTCTGATTTCATTTCTTTTGCATACACACCCAGGAGCAGGATTGCTGCATCATATGGTAGTTCTATTTTTTAATTTTTTGAGGAATTTCCACACCGTTCTCCTTAGTGGCTACACTCATTTACATTCACATCAACAGTGTGTGTGAGTTCCTTTTTCTGTACATCCTTGCTAGCATCTGTCTTTGGGGTTACATTGGTTGGCTTTTGGGTTTTTTGGTTTTTTTAAATGGCAATTCTAATGGGGTAAGATGGAATCTCATTGTAGTTTCGATTTGCATTTCCCTGATGGCTAATGATATTGAATATTTTTTCATGTATTTGTTGATGATTTACATTTGTTCTTTTGAGATGTGTATTCAGATCATTTGCCCATTTTTTAGTTGGTTACTTGGTTTTTGTTAAGGGTTTTGAATGCCCTATATATTCTGGATATTAATCCTGTCAGATGAATAGTTGGAAAATACTTCCCCCATTCTGTAGATTTTGAATACCTTATATATTCTGGATATTAATGCTTTGTCAGATGAATAGTTGGAAAATACTTCCCTCATTCTTCTATGCCATTTCCTTTGTCATGCAGCTCTTTAGTTTGATGTAATCCCATGTGTCTATTTTTGCTTTTGTTTTCTGTGATTGTGTGCTTATATCCAAAAAAGCGCTGCCTGTACCAACGTCTTGAAGTGTTTTCCCCAATGCTTTCTTCTAGTGGCTTCATAGTCTCGGGTCTTACACTGAGGTCTTGGATCCATGTTGAGTTGACCTTTGTACAGGGTGAGAGACAGCAATCAAGTTTCGAGCTTCTGCAGATGCACTTAGCAGCGAAATGGTATCTGTGAGAAAGAACAGAAAAATCACAACATCGGAGATCAGAAATTCCTGTCAGATACATGAGTTTAGGAGCAGAATGAGGTAGCAGAAAAAAGTTAGTAATTTGAAAATAAACCAATAGATATTATCAAATCTGGAAGAAAAAATAAAAAACAGAGGTAAAATATTGAAGAAGAAAACAAAACAGAGCCCTGTGGTGTGTGAGTGACGGCCAGTGAGTGTGCACACATGGGAGCGCAGCGGGGAGCGAGGGAAGAGGAGACTGCTTCAAAGAAACGATGGCAACTGTCTTTATTAATTTGGTTAAAAACAAACTCATGGACCCAAAACACTCAGGGAATTCTAAGCAGATAAGTAGAAAGAATCACACCCAGGCACAACATGGTTAAGCTACTGAAAACCAGAGAGAGAAGGAAAGTCCAGAACAGTGTGTGTGTGGGGTTGGGGGGGCAGACCGAAATCTATAACTGATTTATTAGAAGCAACAGGAGCCAGTATACAAAAAAAGAAAAATCCTCAAGTAATGAAGAAAATGCTCTATGATCCAGAATTCTGTACTTACTCAGAAAAAATATCTTGTCAAAAAAAAAAAAAATGAGGGCAAAATAAGGATTTTTTTTTCAGATAAATAAAAGTTAAGTACATCTCTTTTTAGCTTAAATTCACATGTGGCTACTCTGTGCTAGTGGACAGGACAGCCTAGAGCAGCTGCTACAGAGTGTATTCAACACCAAAGTTAAAGTACAACACTAAAAGCAGGTGATTGACCCAAAAGGAAGCAGAGGAACAAAAGTAGGAAGAAGATGCTTAAAAAAAAACAGTAAATTGGTAGGCTTAAAACCCAGCCATAAATATAATTATATTAAACGTAAATAGAATAAATTAAAAGACCAAATTTCTAACCCTAGGGAAAAATCAGAACCCATTTTCATGTTGTAAACCCCTTTAGGAAGAACAGGCCCCCTCTGCAGGATTGCTGGGTCTAAAAAAATCACAGGATGTCCAGTTAAGTTTGGGTTTCAGATAAGCAGTGCGTTGTTCTGTTTTGTATTTTTCTAGCATCAGGGTATGTTCCTTTGGGGGTGATATTTGGGACATACTGATACTAGAGTGATTCTCTAATGGTCTGAAGTTCCACTCTCACTGGTGTCCAGTGCGTCTGCCCACCTCCAGCCCCAGCGCACGGCTCAGGGCAGGCTGCAGCGCTTAGGGCAGGTACACAGGCCTGTCCTCCGAGGGGTGGCTGAGAACGAGGGAGTAAGCACAGGAGGAGGCCAGGAGGGGGAGCCCAGCACAGTGGGATGGTGACGGAGGCCCCCACTCACTGGAGGGCAATGGCGGAGCGGAAGCTCAGAGGCCAGGGCTCTGGTCCCCAGGAAGATTGCTCTGCAAAAGCTCTTCCATGAGCTCATCTATACCTGTATAAAAGGAGTTGACTCTCCCTCCTCACCTCCATGTAAGATGGAAGAATCCCAGTTTTGAGCTTCGCCTGCAAAACCTCCAGAGGAGGAGGAAAGTCTAGTGAACCCAGCAAGGAGGTCTACATGCAACAGCTGCTGTGACCCATCTTCCCGTGAGACCTTCAGGGCTTGAGCCCCTATCACCCCAACTGACACTCAGCTCAGGGAGGCGTCCACGGAGGAAACCAAGGAAGGCCATCACAGTGACTTAGTATGTGGGGCGGCCAGAGTACACCAGGACCAGGACTGGGGTTCAGAGGTCCAGGCCCCTGAGATTGGTTCTTCTCTTGTGGGGAGGGAATCCAGGCCCACTGTGTCAAGGACTGTAGGCTACACCCCAGATTCCCGTACTGAAGCCCTGCCCCAGGGTGCAGTCAGAACACCACTGAGAAAAGCCATCACCGTAGGGAGAAGGGCTTCCTTCCAGGGTGGGGGGTGCTGCTCTTAAGCCCTCAGCAGCCCTGCAGGGACCCCCGACATCAGCTCCTGGAGTCAGACAAGCAGCCGTGTGTTCCACGCCCCAGAGCAGAGGACCCTGAAAGGGTGCAGGGAGGACCCGGGTCAGCTGGCATTTGCACCAAAGGTCAGATGGCCCCATGCTGGGAAGCAGGCCTGCCCTCCTCTCCCACCCCATGCAGAAGGAGAGAAAATATCTGCCCCTGAGGATAGAAATCATGTGCAAAGAAACTCCTCCCTCAGGTCAGGCGACTCATTACAGAACTACATGAAATGAATGCTCAAAGATTAGAAGAACTCCCATTTTATGGGAGGACTAACTCACCCCCCAACACACACACACACACACACACACACACACACACAGAGTCTGTCTGTTTAGTTAGGCAGTAGAGGAAGCCTGGAGTTTTCACATGTGGTTGCTATTCCCGGCAGGTTCTGTTTATAAAAATGAAAAGGTGCCCTCTGTAATTGGAGAGAGCACATTCTCAGTTATAAAAAGTTTGTTTCTTACAGTCTCCTTAGAACCTGCACGGCATCTTTACTGCCTTTTTGAGGTGACAAAGAGAGAGGGAGTGGTTGACTCTGTCTGTGTTGTCAAGTGTGTTTACTTGGGTCTAAATCTTGCACTCAGAGACTTGCTTAGGCATATGTTTTGTTGTGAAGATTTATATTTATAATGATCCCGAGTCACAGATGAGGTTTGCAGGCCCACGATTCAGCAAAGGACCCTGAAACAATTTGCAAAAGCAAAGCAAAAAAGCAGAATGCTAGGAAACCCATTATTCCCTTTCACATGGTTAGTTTTCCACTCTTAAGCTTTCCAAAATTGGCTTCCAGTCTCATGTGTGCATATATGACTACCTAATGTGAGCAACATTTGAAAGGCAAAAAAAAATGAGAACAAAAATATTTTCGTGTTGTTCTAGAAACGGTTTATGGTCTCTTTCTTAAATATCCAGAGCCGACACCCAGTCCCTCCCAGGAAATATTTTCAGCCTGTGACAACTGGGATGCCAAAGTACAATTTACACTTGGGAGTGTGTAATGCAGTGGGCTGAGATAGCTTCACAATGTATGGGTTTTCTGAGGACAGACCTCTCAGGGCCAGCAAGGGGAGGTCAGGTGGAGAGGCCTGGCAGCCTCACCCTCTGCGGTGAGGTGGAGGCTGCCTGGCTCCTGTGGCTGTGACTCTGGTGGGTCTCCCACCCTCAGTTCTTGACTTGAAGTTTCTATGTCTTTGAGGTACAGGGATAGCTGCCCTGGGACACACTGTTATAAAATGCTATAGCCTTCTAGGAAATATTTTTATTTTTACATCTCAGTTAAGCCCAATGAAGCTAAAGTGGGATTTAAAAAAAAAATGGCCAGCCCTCTATATACCTGGGTTCTATGTCCACAAATTTAAGCAACCACAGATGGAAAGCACCCCAAAAAAAGGTCTCAACCAACATTCTTTTTTGCAGTACTGGGGATTGAACTCAGGGGCATTCTACCTCTGAGCTATACCCCCAGCCCAGCCCTATTTTTTATTCTTTATTTTGAAACTGAGTCTCACTAAGTTGCGGAGTGCCTCACTAGGTAGCTGAGGCTAACTGCGATCCCTGATCCTCCAGTCTCAGCCTCCCAAATGCTGGGATTACAAGCATGCGCCACCACGCTCAGCCTCAACCAACATTCTTAGTGCGCTGATTCAAAAGACCTAACCACACAACCTAGAGGAAGGAAGATTTATTTTCTCACAATTTTTTTTTTTTTTTGGAGATTCCATAATTCAGTCCATGTCAGGCTGGTCTGTGGCGCTCAGAGCACGGTGGCAGGAAGCAGAGAGGGTGAGAGAGCAAGGCTCTGCTCTCACAGCATGAAGGGCAGAAGCAGAAAGAGCAAACCAGCAAGGGGATTCAAAGACACAAGCTCAGTCCCCAAGGCCTCACCTCCAGGGACCCCCCTTCTGCAGCCTCACCCACCTGCCTGGGTGACCACCCAGTATGTTCATTACAATGGATTTACCTGCTGATGGATGGCAACCCTCATGATGTCATCGCATCCACTCTGAACATTAATAATGCATGAACTTTTCAGGGAACTTCCTATATCTATCCATGACAAGGAAGCACTTACACTGGCCAGGCCTCACACTACTCTGGGTCCAGGTGATGAAGTGCTGGGGAATGGCTGCCTCCTGCTGGACATCTTGTCTAACAACATGCAACTGCTACAACACCCAACATCACAACCATGTGTCAGCTGCTGTGAGTTCCAGAGGCAATTGAATGTACTGGGGAGGATTGTGGAGTTGTGGGCAAATACCACGCCATTTTATAAAAGGACCTTGAGCACCCTTGGATTTGGGTATCCAACAGACCCCGGGAACCAGTCCTCTGGGGATACCAAGGGACAACTGGATGTGCTCATGGAGGGCTGGGCCGCTTGGGCTCTCTGATTCTGACTCAGCAGCTGTGATCTTGGGATTAAACTCACGAATCCTCAGGTTCTCAGTCATAACAGGAGGATTGCTAATAGATCTGCTATAATGAGATGAAATGGCTTACTAGAGTGTCAGGCATAATGGCATGCGGCAGATGTTAACTATGGCGAGTCCACGTTTAAAAGGAAAAAAAAAATGTTATTAGCTTTCTGCAACAGCCATGTTTAAGTGGCATACCCAGTTTTGAATAAAGAAAAGCATTAACATGTAGAGCAGGTATTTGAAACAGAATCGCAAGCCACATGAGTCCCTGCCTGAGCCGCCTGCAGCCATCAGGGGTCAGGCATGGACTGAGGCGTCCCTTCACTCAGGGCAGACACTGCAGGAAACCCTGGACACCCAGGACAAGAGGACGTGAGCCCCGGTTTCCAGTGCAGGAAGCAGCTTTAACTTGAGAAGCTTAAAGTGGTACAGTGGTGGCATGGAGAGAAAGCTATTTTACAGGAAAAGATGAGAGACATCAGGGAGAATTGGTAGAAATGCAAAGTATGAAATCAGAGCTGTCAAGAAAACCCTGGAGGCGAGGGCAAGGCAGAAGGCTCACGTTTTTGCAAAAGTGGCATCGATCCAGAGCCCAAGTTAGGCTCTCGGTGTCCGCCTGCGGCCCATGCTGCTCCTGCTCTGAGCTTCAGCGTCAGGACCCTTGTGACACCATGTTAAACATCGTGCCGGGGACACCATGCCAGGGAAGCAGGCCAGGGTCACGTGCAGGGTAATGGTGACACGGCCAGCCCGCTTCCGAGTCAGCTGCACCCTGCTGATAGTGCTGCTCTGGTGAGCCTGACTGGCTTGGGTGGCTGCCCAGGTAGCTGAGTCCCTGGCTGCTCACCTGCCCAGGTAACTGGGTCCCTGGCTGCTCACCTGCCCAGGTAGCTGAGTCCCTGGCTGCTCACCTGCCTGGGTGGCCGGGTCCCTGGCTGCTCACCTGGAGGATGCAAGGAAGAGGGGAACAGCAAAACCCTGCAGAAGCATTGTGGGCCCAAGCCTGCTGCAGAGCTGTCCTTCTGCTTGGGCAGGAGCAGGTGAAAATCATCGAGAAGTCTCCTGTTCTCTCACCCCAAAGCCAGCATCAGTTTGGGGCTAGCTTCTTCTGATTTGCACAACCCCCCCCCCACACACACACACACACACTTTCTGTCTTGTCTGTTTTGAGTGGAGGGAAGGGAAATAGATGTTGGAGTGTGTTGTGCTGTCATACACCTTCTTTTAAAGCACAAACTATCACAGAAAGAACGCCTTTATGTCTTTGATTAACTCCATTCACATCACTGAATTTATGGAATCCGTTTTTCTCATCTAATGTCCAATTTTTTTAAAGAAGGAAGTAAATCAGAGAGAAAACAAGTTACATCAAGAGTTTATTTTGAAAAGAAAGGACACGCTGGGCATGGTGGCACATACCTGAATCCCAATACTTAGGGAGGCTGAGACAGGAAGATAACAGGTTTGAGGCCTGTCTCATCAACTCAGCAATACCCTGCTTCGAAATAAGAAATAAAAAGGGCTTGGAGTATAGTTCAGAGGTAGAATGCTTCTGGATTCAATTCCCAGTGTGAAAAAAAAAAAAGAAAAGGAAGGGAAGGGAAAGGAAAGAAGGAAGGGAGGGAAAAAGGGAGGGAGACAAGACACACTTTAACATCCAATGATGCGATGGCATCAGAACTGTGTATTTATACACATTTTTACATATTTGCCTCTGAAGGGTATTTATGTTCCATCATGATCCAAAACAGGAAAGAAGAATGATTAATAGTTTCTGTCCACATTGCTCTGATTTTTTTGATAAAATAAAATGAGTTTTTTACTGTATTGTGGCAACGTTGTCAGTAAAGCTTGAAAGGAAGGGGATCTAATTAGCCAGAAATTTAAGCTAGGCTGGACCTTCTTTCTGCCAATGGCTCTCAAGATTTTCTCATGCTGTCAACACTTTACAAAACAGCAAAAAGGAGGAACAGAGAACATTGATTTTTAAGGGAGTTTGGGAGAAAATGGCCATTATGATAATGCTGTGGGCTGATTCCTCAGCCTGGTCTTTCTGTTTGCCCATATTGCATAATCTGTTCACCTTCTGCATAAGTTAAAACTGAAGTGAGCTTTTTTTTTTTTTCAAGTATGTAAAGTTGCCAAAAAGCTAACATGATTTTATGAGGCTCTCAAAGCAGTGGCTTAGATTTGGGAGCTGAGTTTGCTATTCCGTTCTGTGCATTATGAGTGTTTCAGCATTTTTTTTTTTTAAATTCAGAATGATCCTAATTTCACCACCTGGCCATAAAAAGTCAGGTTTCAAAGCAATTTTGTAAATGGCCTCCCCTATTACTTTCGATGAAATTCACATTTGTAGACAAGAGCCTCGGAATATTTGCATAGGGCAAAATTATCCATCGGAAGAAGCCTGTTCTGCTGGGAATGCTCCACCGGCCAGAGGGGCTCCAGTGACATCCCCTCCCCGACCCCCCCCCCGGTGCCCATAGGTCATCTTCTCTCCTTTCTCTTTTTCTTGCAGCCAGAGCTACCTGCAAGCTGCAAATGAGGTGTCTGTCGGCCACAGCCTGGACCCTGCTGCCAACTACAACTCCCCCAAATTCCGCTCCAGGAACCAGAGCTACATGCGGGCTGTGAGCACGCTGAGCCAGGCCAGCTGTGTGAGCCAGGTGGGCACTCCTCCTGTTCATCCTCTGGGGCCAGCCTCCCTGGGCAGCATCTTCAGGCATAGCTCGTACAGGTCTTGCTTTGCTCGGCAACCCATGAACTTCTTTGTTGACGTTTGAGACCCTGTGTCATTTTGCATTGATTTCCTCTGGGGCAGCCGCGACTGCTGGGGTGCCTCCGCTCATGATTTAGTGCAGAACCTTTTCCCTTTCCAATGAAACGGGGCCCGAGAAAGGCTCTGGCTGCAGTGGCTTCAGTAAGAAGTGCTGCAGATTGGGGGGCCTCCTGGCTGCAGATAATGCTGCAGAAAGCTGACCACGGGCCGTCTTTCTTTTGCCACAGACTTCAAATTCCTTCCGAGCAGGTTTTTCCATTTTGCAACTCTCTTTCCCCTCAGGAAGTCACAGGCTAGGCTTTTCCTTCAGCTGGTGAACAAGTCTGTCCCCAGGGTTCAGAGCACATGCGGGCCCTTCTGGGCCGATTTGGGGCCCTTCTCGGCTGCTTTTCTCTCTCCTCTGCCCTGAGGTGTGTGTCTCTACCAGACACCAGAAGCACCCAACCCAGCCGATGGAGGCAGCCTGCGTCCTCGAAGCTCACCTGCCTGCTGCACCAGGTCCAGGATATCCCGACACCTGCTTCAGGCATCAGCCCTGCCTCTATCCCTCCACGTCCTCCCCACAGACTCCAGAGTCAGAGCTGAGCTGGATCCACTCAGGATCCCACCCCCACCATCTCTAGAGTCAGAGCAGAGCAGGATAAGCTCAGGATCTCACCTCCACGCCCTCCCCACCGTCTCCAGAGTCAGAGCTGAGCGGAATAAGCTCAGGATCCCTCAACTCCCCCCCCCACACACACACACACTGTCTCTAGAGTCACAGCTGTGTTCACTTGGGTTTCTAGTGAGAGTCTCTTCTAGAATGTGAGTAATCTCAGTGTGAATCCAGAGAAATTTATCTAGAGGTCTGAAGTAGAAAATAGCAAAAAGCATAATGTCCATCCTTCCTTCCTTCCTTCCTTCCCTCCTTTCCTCCCTCCCTCCCTCCCTCCCTCCCTTCCTTCCTTCCTTCCTTCCTTTCTTCCTTCCTTCCTTCAGTGAGAATCTGATTCTTTTACCCTATTTTCCTCATGAATGATGAAAGGTATCTCCTAACCTGCCTGCCACCACGATGCAGGAGTTCAGAGACCTGGTGGAATCTTGGACTTTTGCCCCTGCAGACCTTGCAGCTGTGGTTCCCATAAAGCAAGAGGGGAAATTGTTGTATTTTAATTCTTGACTTTTTAATTGTATCCAGGGGAAACACTAGGAGACCAAGAAATGCTAGAGGGCTGGGGAGGGGGAAATGGAAGGAATCCAGTTCCAGAGTAGCACTGGGCAAAGGGAGGGGGAACGTCACGCAGAGCTCACAGATTTGCAGTATGCATCTTGCCCTGTAGGAGGCAGGCATCTCCACCCTGGGGCTTGGGCTCGCCCCGGGAGAAAGTAGCTCCCCTGTGAGTCTGCAGGTGTTGGAGTGCATCACAGAAAGGAGCATTTTGTTCCCAGCAGATCGAGGGAGGGATATCCTGGGAGGTCAGGCCACGGAATCTGCACTTAGCTCTGACGCTGGGACTGGAGGTCCTGGGCAGGGTGAAATGTCAGCTCCAGGTGTGAGTTGAGCCAGAACAGCTGGGAAGAGGGGGCACAGCCATCCGAGAGTCTGACCTCGGCTACCCAGACTCAGGGTGAGCCCCAGGTTCTGGCCACGGCTCCTCCCTAAGCCAGGGCAGTGGGGATGGGACAGGAGCTGGGGCAGGAGATGCACTTGGGTGGAGGAGGCGGGCGGCCAGCACCCCTGAGCACTGCTCCCTTGCTGAGCCTGGGTCTGCCTCCTGCCCGTGTCCCTGGGAGCCTCAGCCCCTCTGCTGTGCCACTGACAGCTACCCCAGAGGGAGAGGCCCTGGGGTGTGTGAGTGCCCAGAGGAAAAGAGGCCTTTTATGAAAGCTTCAGCCCATCAAGGGAGAGAGGCACCACTGAGGCCAGCTCTTCCCCCAGGCACGAGCACCCACCTGAGCGACAGCCCTGTTGCAGCCTCTCCTGCTTACAACTCTCTGCCAGCCCTTTCATGGGGTTTTAGTTCTGTTTCACTCTATCCGTTTTCCATTGGAAACCTCTAGACCTGGCCCGGGAACAATCACCGTGCTGAAAGCATGAGTCCACAGACGCGGATGGTGGGTGGATTTGTCCCCGGCCCGGCCCCCGAGGGGCGCGGTTGTAGTCGGCCCGCTGGGTCCAAGCGTCCCGTGCAACAAATCTTGTTGTTCTAGATGAGTGAAGCGGAGATCAACGGGCAGTTCGAGTCGGTGTGTGAATCCGTCTTCAGTGAGGCTGAAGCTCACGTCATGGGAGCCCTGGATCTCCCCGGCTGCTTCCGGACCAGGAGTCACAGCTACCTTCGGGCCATCCAAGCCGGCTACTCCCAGGAGGACGAGTGTGTCCCCGAAATGACACCCTCCAACCTGACTTCCACCATCAGGTCGACATCAGGTAAGACAAGGCCCGCCCTCTCCTCCCGGTGGAAACCCACAGGTGCACTGAGGTCTTCATCCCAGAGGGGGCAGGTACGCCTTTGCCGCAGGTACCCGTCACTCCCCAGACATTCAGGGACTTTCCCAGACTGTATGTGCTACGTAGCCGGGCTTGCAATCGCATTTTGATGCGTGTCTTTCAGAGATAGCCTTTCTTCTTTCTCTGAGCAAGACCCAGGAATTTATCGAGGCTTTTAAAATAATCGAGTGTAACTTTGTCAAGTTCTGCACAGGAGAAAGGAATTTAAGCGCTGACATTTGGAAGGTGACTGTATTTTAAATACCCAAAGATTAATAGATTGCAGTGAAATTTCAGCAGACGTGCAGTGGCTGCAGGCCATCCCGCATTGCAGCGCCCAGCCCCGGTCTCTGCCGCTCGGTGAGCAGATCCATAAACGTGATTCATCGCTGCCAAGCCAATCAATCGCAAATGTAAATTCTCCCATCGTCTTAGGGTTCCAAGGATTCAATGTCACAATTTCCTTCAGTTCGCATGGAAAACCACATCCACTGCCCCCTTTTGGAAATTTACCACCTAAGCTCACTATCACGGCCTAATATTTTACTGCACTATTCTTATTTATATTGCATAATGAATATACATGGTCTGGGGAAACCCATAAAACACAGCAGGCAATAAAAGTTGCTGCAGTGCATGTGAAGGCTGGGGAGAGAAGCTGTGAAACATCACGGTGCTGAGAAGTGAGGTGCCCTGAATCTCCTATCTGGAACACCGCAGCCACAGCCGAGGGATTTAAAATACAAAGCCAAGAAGGGACAGGACAAACCTCATTCACAACCAGTAGTGTCAGGAGCCAGAAGGCAGGCGGGAGGAGTTCAGGATCAGGGCTCAGGAGGGATTGAGTTGTGATGCCCAGAGCAGCCCAGGTGCGGCTCAGTTCCTTGGGGAGGAGGGCGCTGGGGGGTGGCACATGAGGGATTGCCAGCTGCAGAGTCCAGGCCAGCCCTGCCCTGGAGAGGGAAGTCTGTCCTGGGGGAGGGCGGGGGTCTATAGATGAGCAGGCTGGGCCACACCTCGTCCATCGCGTCCGCTGTGTCCCTGCGGTGTCCCAAACAAGCGACCGCCGTCAGTGAGTGATTCAAATAAACTTCACTGTTATTAATGATGGGTTCCCCGTGCTCTTTCCACTCAGCTTCGTGGAAAGCAGAGGCTTCTGGGATACGCTGACTCCCAGCCAGCCGTGGGCCTTGGGGAGATACTTGCCGGGTCCTGGTGCTCTGGAGAGGGTACAGTGGGCAGGGTCGTGAGCCTGGGGCAGAGGATGGGCCCCGGCCATTTGCTCATGGTGGGTGCCCTACCTCTTCAGCAAAGCGTTGAACCCCTGGGTGAAAGAGGGTAAAATAAAGCAAATTAGAAACAGCAGGAATGAGCTTCACAACCACTGCATTAGACAAACAGAACCCTATGGGGGAAGTGCTCCCAAGTTTGCCGAGTTTGCTGAAGGACTCTTCTTACCAGCAAGCGCCCAACTAAGGACTTTTCCTGGTCATCAGAAACAATAATTCCCTAGTAGAAAATGGCTCTACTGTTTCTACAGCTGTCATTCTAGAGAGGTGGAAATAAGACAGATTTCACAGAGGAAATACAAGAACCAGCACCCATCTCAGGTGGAAATTCTGACTTATGTACACGGTATATCATTTTTTATGACCCATATTACGTATTCCAAAAGTCTACACTCTGAGCAAATTTTTTAAATCCTTCTATCCAAAGTTTGCACTGGATCTTGGCCTGCTTATCAAGTCAAAATTCCCTCTAGAGTATACAGAGTCTCGGTGTTATGGACAAACTGTAAGCTGACGGAGCAAAGAACTGGGTCACGCTCACAGAAGCGCCTGGTGCCGGGCGGTGCTGGCTACGGCCAGGAAGAAGGCGAGCACCAGTAACCGTCCAGCCCTCCTACCCTACTTGCCCATGGCATCGTCCATCAAATGCTCACAACCGTCCTTCACTAAGTAGCATCGAAATGGCATGCAACATGCTCTCCTTAATAAGATTGGGGGAATTGCCAAAGGAATGGAAAGCCCTATCTAGTAAAACAGAAATGTGCAGGAAAACAGTCAAAATAGGGTGTAAGTGGCTAAGTAATTGTGCCAGCTGAACTTCAGATTTGGTCCAGACCTTCCTGTGAGGTGAGTATCTATACCTAGGTACTTCTACTGTGGTAAATTGTTACACTAGTATGACCTTTAATAGCACTCCTTGCCAGACGCGGTGGCGCACCCTTGTCATGCCAGTACT
>PVLC010012587.1:0-15485 GCA_004027655.1 Graphiurus murinus
TTTTTTTTTGCGGTACTGGGGATTGAACTCAGCGGCATTCTACCTTCGAGCTATACCCCCAGCCCTATTTTTTATTCTTTATTTTGAAACCGAGTCTCACTAAGTTTCGGAGTGCCTCACTAGGTAGCTGAGGCTGGCCTTGAACCCGGATCCTCTGGTCTCAGCCTCCCGAATGCTGGGATTACAAGCATGCGCCACCACGCCCGGCCCATTTCTGCTTTTAATGTAAGAAGTTATTAGCCTGTAGTGCATATTTCTGCATGGCTTTCACTGAATTGACCTAATCACAATTCTCAGAGTTGAGCATCTGGTACATTTGAAGATTTCTGCTAACTGTGGGAAGAGGATAAATGTATCCCAGGAGTCTAACACTTATAGTAACATATTAACTATGACTACCACTAGCAACAGCAGCATTGATTATTTATTAGATGAATTGTAGATAAAGACTCTCTTTTTCTCTCATTTTGTTTAAAGAGATGGAGTTTTGCTGTGTTGCCTAGGTTGGTCTAAAGTCCAGTGCTCAATCAATCCTTCAACCTCCTGAATAGCTGGAACTATGCATGTACTCACTGCATCTGATTTCTTTTCTTTCTTTTTTTTTTTTTTTTGCGGTACTGGGGTTTGAACCCAGGGGCATTCTACCTCCAAGCTACATCCCTAGCCCTAATTTTTTTTTTTTTTTTTGCGGTACTGGGGATTGAACTCAGGGGCATTCTACCTCCGAGCTACACCCCCAGCCCCATTTTTTATTCTTTATTTTGAAACCGAGTCTCACTAAGTTGCGGAGTGCCGCACTAGGTAGCTGAAGCTGGATCCTCCAGTCTCAGCCTCCCAAATGCTGGGATTACAAGTGTGCGCCACCACGCCCGGCTCCTAATTTTTAATCTTTATTTTGAAGCAGGGTCTCACTAAATTGTGGCGGGCCTCACTAAGTAGCTGAGGCTGGCCAGGAACCTGAATCCTCCAGTCTCAGCCTTCTAAGTACTGGGATTACAAGAGTGCGCCACCACACCTGGCTTCTTTTTTATTTTTTGTTTGGAAATGGTCTTCCTAGGTTGGTGAGAGTCTTGATATGTTGCTGAGGCTGTCCTTGCTATGATCCTCCTTTCTCAGCCTCCCAAGTTCTGGGATTATAGGTGTGCAACACCAGGCCCAACTTTATTTTGAAACAGTTTTGCACCCAGGTGTGGTGTCACACACCTGTAATCCTACCATTTGAAAGGCTGAGACAGGAGGTTCATTGGTTCAAGGATACTCTTAGCAAATAGCAAGATTCCTGGCAACCTAGTAAGACCTCGTTTCAAAAAAAAGTATAGCTGGGGTTTTAACTTGGAGGTAGAATCCTCCTGGATTCAATCCATAGTATCCCCACCCCCGACCCCCAACAAAGACACAGGGTTTCTCTAAGTTGTTGAGGGTTTTGCTAAATCGTGCGACTGGCCTTGAACCTGAAGTCCTCCTATCTCAGCATCCCCAAGTTCTGGGATTACAGTTGGGTTCTGCCATGCCCAGCTGGGCTTTGACCAGCCCCTGGGGGTTGACTCCAGGGGCATTCTACCTCCAAGCTACACCTCCGGCCCTTTTTATTTTTACTTTGAAACAGGGTCTCACTAGGCTGATGAGAGTCTTACTATTTGCTGAGGCTGTCCTCTAACCTGTGATCCTCCTATCTCAGCTTCCCAAGTGTTCTGGGATTACAAAGGTGCACCACCACACCCAGCCTTGGGCTAATTTTTTTTTTTTTTTTTTTTTTTTTGTGATACTGGTGATGGAACCCAGGGGCATTCCTCCTCTGAGCTACACCCTCAGTCCTATTTTTTTTTTCTTTATTTTGAAACAGGGCCTCACTAAGTTGTGGAAGTCCTTACTAAGGAGGACTTCCTACTTAGTTGAGGCTGGCTGTGAAACTGCAATCCTTGTGTCTCAGCTTCCTAAGTACTGGGATTTTACAAGTGTGCTCCACCATGCCTGGCTTGAGCTTGTTTTCTTTTTCTTTTTTTCGGTACTGGGGATTGAACTCAGGGGCATTCTACCTCCAAGCTATATCCCCAGCCCTATTTTATTCTTTCTTTCTTTTTTTTTTTTTTTTTTTGCAGTACTGGGGGTTGAACTCAGGGGCATTCTACCTCCGAGCTATACCCCCAGCCCTATTTTTTATTCTTTATTTTGAAACCGAGTCTCACTAAGTTGCAGAGTGCCTCACTAGGTAGCTGAGGCTGGCCGTGAACACGGATCCTCCAGTCTCAGCCTCCCGAATGCTGGGATTACAAGCGTGCGCCACCACGCCCGGCTTGAACTTGTTTTTTAAAAAATATAAAAGGTGATAGATTTTATATTTTATATATATCATTTGCTTTTTTCTCTTTTAGAAACTATATCCCACCTCCCTAAACTGGTTAATAGTGGTATGGAAGATCCATTTGGTGAGTATCACCTATTTTTTTCTTAGTAAATGATGTTTGCGCTTTATCCTTACCTCTATTAAAGCTTTGTGAATAAGTTAATTTTTTCATGTTTAGTGTGCTTCTTTCTAGGATAGAGGTTCTCAGACTTCTTGTTCTCAGGATCTATTTATGCTCTTAAAAATAATTGAAGGACCCAACAATTCTTTGTTTGCATGATTTATATTAATTGATATTTACTGTTATAAATTAAACCTTCTGAGTGCAATGGCACATGCCTGTAATCTCAGTATTGGCAGGTTGATATAGGAGGATCACAGGTTTTTGGCCAGCCTCAGCAATTTAGCAAGACCCTATTTGAAAATAAAAAATAAAAAGGGGTGGGGGTGTAACTCAGAGGTAGAATGCCCCTTCAAACCCGAGAAATTTAAAATTTTTATTTTATTTATTTTTTTTGCGGTACTAGGGATTGAACTCAGGGGCATTCTACCTCCGAGCTATACCCCCAGCCCTATTTTTTATTCTTTATTTTGAAACCGAGTCTCACTAAGTTGCGGAGTGTCTCACTAGGTAGCTGAGGCTGGCCGCGAACCCGGATCCTCCAGTCTCAGCCTCCTGAATGCTGGGATTACAAGTGTGCGCCACCACGCCCGGCAAAATTTTTAAATTCTTTTAAAAATAACAATAAGCTGGTAATGGTGGCACACACCTATAATCCGAATACTTGGGAGGATGAAACAGTAGGATAGCAGGTTTGTGGCCAGCCTTAACAATTTAGCAAGACCCTCAGCAGCTTAGTGAGACCCTGTCTGAAATTAAAAAATAAAAGAGGACTGGAGGTCTAGCTCAGAGGTAGAATGCCCCTGGGTTCAATCCCTAGTACTAAAAACCAAGCAAAAATAAAAATAACAATAAATTCATTATAAGTTACATAGATAATTTTTTTTATGAATAATTCTAAAAATAACCCAATCTGGGCAGGGTGACGCATGTTTATAATACCAGCATTTGGGAGGTTGAGACCGGAGGATCTGGGTTTGTGACCCGCCTCAGCTGCTTAGTGAGGCCCTCCGCAACTTATTGAGACCCTGTTTCAAAATAAAGAATAGAAAATAGGGCTGGGGCTGTAGCTTGGAGGCAGAATGCCCCCGGGTTCCATCCCTAGTACTGCAAAAAAAAAAAGAATAAAAAATAGGGCTGGGGGTATACCCTGGAGGTAGAATACCCCCGAGTTCAATCCCCAACCGCCAAATAAATAAACAAACAAATAAAAAATAAAAATAAAAATAAAAGTAACCCAAGCCTCCCAAATGCTGGGATTACAAGTGTGCGCTACCACGCCCAGCTCAAGCATTTTCTGATACTTCATCCATATAGAAAAAAAGCCTTAATCCTTTTTTATGTCAGTGTAATTTGAGGAAGTTTTTTTTTTTTTTTTTTTTTTGGCACTGGAATTGAACCCAGGGGCATTCTACCTTCGAGCTACACCCCTAGCCCTATTTTTTATTCTTTATTTTGAAATAGGGTCTCACTAAGTTGTGGAGGGCCTCAATAGCTGAAGCTGTCTGCAAACCTGGATCCTCCAGTCTCAGCCTCCCAAGTACTGGGATTACAAGTGTGTGCCACCATGCCCGGTTTGAGGAAGTATTTTTAAAAATGTTGGTGTATATATATCCTACTCTTGCCCATTGGCATTGATAACTGAGGTTAAGCTTTTGGGGCTACTGATACTGATAATCACGTAGCTCAGATTAATAGTTCTTGTCCAATTTATTCTGTTGAAAGTCTTGCAAGATCAGCATTTCTATGATTTTCATCAACCTAGGTAACTTCTTTAGGAATTTGGCCTAACCGCCCCCAAATGGTAGTTTATAGACTTTCACCTAGAACATTAAGGAGATCATTAGTTTCAACACTAGAGGGCAGTCAGTTACCTTGTTAATAAATGTGGAGTTTAATACCAAGTTAATTGTTTTTTAGTATTGAGGATTGAATCCAGGGGCATTCTACCTCTAAGCTACACCTCCAGCCCTATTTTTTATATTTATTTTTATTTATTTATTTATTTTTTTGGTGGTACCGGGGATGGAACCCAGGGGCATTCTACCTCCGAGCTACACCCCCCAGCCCTATTTTTTTTTTTTTTTTTTTTTTTTTTTTGTGGTACGGGGGTTGAACTCAGGGGCATTCTACCTTCGAGCTATACCCCTAGTCCTATTTTTTATTCTTTATTTTGAAACCGAGTCTCACTAAGTTGCGGAGGGCCTCACTAGGTAGCTGAGGCTGGCCGCCAACCCGGATCCTCCGGTCTCAGCCTCCCGAATGCTGGGATTACAAGCGTGCGCCACCACGCACGGCTCCATTTTTTATTCTTTATTTTGAAACAGGGTCTCACTAAGTTGCAGAGTGCCTCACTAGGTAGCTGAGGCTGGCCGTGAACCTGGATCCTCTGGTCTCCGCCTCCCAAATGCTGGGATTACAAGTGTGAGCCACCACGCCCGGCTCCTATTCTTTTTTTTTTTTTTAATCCTTTATTTTGAAACTGGGTCTCACTCAGTTGTGGAGGGCCTTACTAATTAGCTGAAGCTGATCGCGAACCTGGATCCTCTGGTCTCAGCCTCCCAAGTTCTGGGATTTCAAGTGTGCACCACCACGCCCTGCTCTTATTTTTATTTTGAAACAATGTCTTGCTAGGCTGATGAGTCTCACTACTTGCTGATGCTGTCCTCGACCTTCCATCCTATCTCAGCTTCCCAAGTACTGGGACTACAGGCTGTGCCACACCTGGCTCCAAGTTAATTCCACCCCGCCCCCCCCACAAGAATTTTGACTTTATTCAGATCCTCCCGGTTTTCCCACTAGTGTCACTTTATTCTTTTGAAAGAGATATTTTGCCCAAAATAATTTTGATAATTACCTTTTAAACAACAGAAAATTCTTTTCCTCTTTTGTTATTTCTTTTTCTTTCTTTTTTTTTTTTGACTTTGCTGTTTTATGTTTTTAATTTTTTCCAAGTTAATTCTTGAGGAGATTATTTACGAAGAATAGTAAATTGAGTTTATTTTAGTAGCCTTAGCAACAAATCCTAAAGAATATAGTCATATGATAAGCTGAAGTAGTGCAAGACAACATCCAAGGGTTTTTTTTGCGGTATTGGGGACTGAACTCAGGGGCATTCTACCTTCGAGCTATACCCCCAGCCCTATTTTTTATTTTTTCTTTATTTTGAAACTGAGTCTCACTAAGTTGTGGCGTGCCTCACTCGGTAGCTGAGGCTGGCCTCGAACTCTGATCCTCCGATCTCAGCCTCCTGAATGCTGGGATTACAAGCGTGCACCACCACGCCCGGCACCAAAGGTTTTTTTTTTTGTGGTAGTGGGGATTGAACTCAGGGGCATTCTACCTTCGAGCTATACCCTCAGCCCTATTTTTTATTCTTTATTTTGAAACCGAGTCTCACTAAGTTGCGGAGTGCCTCACTAGGTAGCTGAGGCTGGCCTCGAACCCGGATCCTCCGGTCTCAGCCTCCCGAATGCTGGGATTACAAGCGTGCGCCACCACGCCTGGCACCAAAGGTTTTTATTATAAACTTAAATTTTCTTTCTGACTGATGTCTTACCTTATCTTACTTACTTAACTACAAATCAAATATCCATAATCTGAAATGCTTCAAAGTCTGAAACCTTTTGAGTGCCAATATGACATGAAAGTTCTACCTGACTTTATGAGATGGATTGCATTCAAAACATAAGCACACACCTGGAGAGGTGGCACTTGCCTGTGATCCCAGTACATCGGAGGCTGAGACAGGAGGATTTCAAGTTCAAAGCCAGCCTCAGCAGTATAGCAAGATCCCCTCTCAAAATAAAAAATAAAAAGGGTTTCCAGTATAGCTCAGAGGTAGAATACTTCTCTATTCAGTACCATGCATACAAAAATAAATAAATAAGGTAAAAAAAACAAGAACACAATCAGTCATAGTGGTACACCCAGTTCTTGGAAGTAATCCCAGTACTTGGAAGGCTGAGAGAGGATCACAGGTTTATGACCAGCCTCAGAAATTTAGGGAGACTTTGTTTCAAAATAAAAAGGGTTAGGGGTGTATTTGGAGGTACAAGGCCTCTGAGCTGAATCCCCAGTACCAAAACAAAACAAAAACACACAGCTGGGCGTGGTGGCACATGCTTGTAATCCCAGTACCTGGGAGGCTGAGAATGGAGGGTCTGGGTTCAAGGTCAGTCTTAGCTACTTAGTGAGGCCCTCCACAACTTAATGAGACCCTGTTTCAAAATAAAGAACAAAAAAATTAGGACTGGGGATGTAGCTTGGAGGTAGAATGCCCCTGGGTTCCATCCCCAGTACCGCAAAAAAAAAAAAAAAAAAAAAAAAAAAGGAGAGGACTGCCAGCTGGATGTGGTATTGCACACATGTAATCCCAGTACTTGAGAATCTGAGATGGGAAAACCGCAGGTTTTCGGCCAGCCTTAGCAATTTAGAAAGATCCTGTTTCAAAATAAATAAACCAGACGTGTGGTTCATGCTTGTAATTTCAATACTTGGGAGGCTGAGACAGGAGCATCGCAGGTTCATGGCCAGCCTCAGCTACTTAGTAAGGCCCTTCACAACTTAGTGAGACCCTGTTTCAAAATAAGGAATAAAAAATAGGGGTGGAGGTATAACTCAGAGGTAGAATGCCCTGGGTTCAATTCAGCCAGTCTCCCCACAGAATGTCAGAAGAAAAATAACTGAAACCCTGACATATCATTTGTTAAAAAGTACTGAATTGAGCCAGTTGTGGTGGTGCACATCTATACTACCAGTACTTTGGAGGCTGAGACAGGAGGATCACAGGTTTGAAGCCAGCCTCAGTAAGGTTAGTGAGGTTCTCAGCAACTTAGTGAGACCCTGTTCTCAAATAAAATATAGGGCTGGGAATTTAGCTTGGAGGTGGAATGCCTCTGGGTTCAACCCCCAGCACCACCACCACAACAACAAAACTGAATTGTCATTCACTTCTATCGATTTCTCGAGCTGGGAGTGGTGGCACACACCTGTTGTCCCAATACTTGGGAGGCTGAGACAGTAGGATCATAGGTTCAAGACTGGCATCTGCAAGTTAGTGAAACCCAGTTTCAACATGAAAAATAAAATTGGCCGAGCTGGGCATGGTGGCGCACGCTTGTAATCCCAGCATTTGGGAGGCTGAGACGGGAGGATCAGGGTTCTTGGCCAGCCTCAGCTACCTAGTGAGGCCATCTGCAACTTAGTGAGACCCTGTTTCAAAATAAAGTATAAAAAATAGGGCTGGGGGTATAGCTCAGAGGTAGAATGCCCCTGAGTTCAATCCCCAGTACTGAAAAAAAAAAAAAAGAAATTGGTTGGGAGACTGTAACAGGAGAATCACAGATTCTCAGCCAGCCTCAATTACTTAATGAGTTCCTCTGCAACTTAGACCCTGTTTCAAAATAAAGAATAAGAAATAAGGCTGAGGGTATTAACTTTGAGGTAGAATGTCCCTGAATTTATTTCCCAGTACTGCAGAATAAATTAAATAAATAAATAAAATGGTAGCTCAGAGGTAGAATACCCCTGGATTCAATCCCTAGTAACCCCCCCCCCCCACACACACACATATACACACAAATGGGACTGGGGATGTAAATCAGAAGTAGAATTATCCTGGGTTCTATCTCTAGTACTACAATAAAAGAAAAAAATTAAAATAATTTTTGGAAGTCAGGCGTGGTGGCGCACGTTTGTAATCCTATTACTTGGGAGGCTGAGATGGGAGGATCACAGGTTCTAGGACAGCCTCAGCAAGTAATAAGACTTTCATTAACCTAATGAGACCCTGTTTCCAAATAAGAAAAAAAAAAAAAAAATCGGGCTGAGGGTATAGCTCAAAGGTAGAATGCCAAGCCGGGCGTGGTGGCACACATTTGTAATCCCAGTATTTGGGAGGCTGAGACTGGAGGATCCAGGTTTGAGGCCAGCCTCAGCTGCTTAGTGAGGCCCTCTGCAACTTAGTGAGACCCTGTTTCAAAGTAAAGAATAAAAAATAGGGCTGGGGCTATAGCTCAGAGGTAGAATGCCCCCAGGTTCCATTTCCAGTACATCAAAAAGAAAAAAAAGGTAGAATCCCTCTGTGTTCAATCCCCAGTACCACAAAAAAAAAAAAAAAAAATTTTTTTTTTTTTTGAGTGCGGCAGGATCTGTATACTAATTGCCTTCTTCCCCACGTTTTGCATCATCTTACTAATTTTGTTGTTTCTTTATACCTTTTCTGTACAGCTATAAGAACAATTTGTTGAAAAACATTTTGTGGTGTGTATGTTTGATAAATAGGTAATGAGATGTAGATTATTACTGCGAATTCTGAATTTAAAACTAAGTGCAGCCAGGCATGGTGGCACACACCTGTAATCCCAGCTACTTGGGAGGCTGGGACAGGAGGATTGCAGAGTTGAGGCCAGCCTCAGCAATTTAGTGAGAACTTCAACTTAGCAAGACATTTATTTATTTATTTATTCATTCATTCATTCCTTGTGTGTGGTACTGGGGATGGAACCCAAGGATTTTCTACCCCTTGGTTATTCCCCACACCTTTTTTATTTGGAAACAGGGTCTCACTAAGTTGCTGAAATCCTCTCTATGTTGCTGAGGCTGGCTTCAAACCTTCGATCCTCCTTTCTCAGCCTCCCAAGTCCTGGGATTGCAAGCGTGTGCCACCATGCTTGGCTGAGACCTTGTTTTAAAATGAAAAATAAAATAGGAGCCGGGCGTGGTGGCGCACGCTTGTAATCCCAGCATTTGGGAGGCTGAGACCGGAGGATCCGGGTTCGCTGCCAGCCTCAGCTACCTAGTGAGGCACTCCGCAACTCAGTGAGACTCTGTTTCAAAATAAAGAATAAAAAAGGGGCTGGGGGTGTAGCTCGGAGGTAGAATGCCCCTGAGTTCAATCCCTAGTACCGCAAAAAAATTAAAAAAAAAAAAAATAATAAATAAATAAAATAGGGTTGGAAGCCAGGTGTGAGGGCACGTGCCTGTAATCCCAGAGACTTGGGAGGCTGAGGATAATCACAGGTTTGAGACTAGCCTTAGCAATTTAAGAAACTCAGCAACCTAGTGAGACTCTGTTTCAAAATAAATAAATACAATAGGGCTTGGGAAAAAAAAAAAAAGTGGGGGATGCCTCTGGAATCTACCTCTTGTAGGAAACGAAAACAAAAAAACTAACTGCAAAGACATTTATATGCATATATTTTGGAAGTAGGCTTATAAGATTCTATCTCCTTTTGATTAGAATTGTGAGATTTAGGAAATGTAATAAGCCATTTGTTAACATAATAAATAGGATCTCTTATTCCCTAAACAAAGTTGATTTTTTTGTATCTGAATTTGTAAGTAGTTATTAGGTTACAAAGGTTTTTTCTCACTGACTGTTCTTCAGGGTTTATTAAGAAGCCATGCTCAAGGCTACATGCACTTCACTTCAAAGTTTATGGGAAAATTTTTGTGCTTTTATATTGTTACGACTTGAAGCTTAAAATATGTCAATAACATAGTCCTTCCCTCCTGTTCTTTAAGAATGAAGGACAAATTAGAAATTTAATTAGTTATGATATTCTTAGGGTGTAGGAGATAAATTCTTGTGAAATTAAATGAGGCCAAAAATGAAGTTAGTTCTATTTTTTTCCCTGTAGTTTTTTTTTTTTTTTTCCCCCAGTACTGGGGATTGAACCCAGGGGCATTCTACCTCTGAGCTACACCCCCAGCCCTATTTTTTATTCTTTATTTTATTTATTTATTTATTTTTGTGGTACTGGGGATTGAACTCAGGGGCATTCTACCTCCAAGCTATACCCCCAGCCCTATTTTTTATTTTTTATTTTTTATTTTTTTTTTGCGGTACTGGGGATTGAACTCGGGCATTCTACCTCCGAGCTATACCCCCAGCCCTATTTTTTATTCTTTATTTTGAAACCGAGTCTCACTAAGTTGCGGAGTGCCTCACTAGGTAGCTGAGGCTGGCCGCGTATTTTTTATTTTGAAACCAAGTCTCACTAAGTTGCAGAGTTCCTCACTAGGTAGCTGAGGCTGGCCGCGAACCCGGATCCTCCGGTCTCAGCCTCCCGAATGCTGGGATTACAAGCGTGCGCCACCACGCCCGGCTTATTCTTTATTTTGAAACAGGGTCTCACTAAGTTGTGGAGAACCTCACTAAGTAGCCGAGGCTGTCCGCGAACCTGGATCCTCTGGTCTCAGCCTCCCAAGTACTGGGATTACAAGCGTGCACCACCACGCCCGGCTTCCTGTAGTTTTGATTAGACATTTCATATAGCATTATTTAGTTGGGCATGGTGGTGCACGCCTGTAATCTTAGTATTTGGGAGGCTGAGACAGGAGGTTCACAAGTTCGAAGCCAGCCTCAGCATTATAGCAAGGTGCTCAGCAACTTAGTGAGACCCTATTTCCAAATTAAAAAGAAAACAATTTCATATAGCATTATTTAAGGTATATAATAATGCCAGGTGTGGTGGTATACACTTGTAATCCCAGTACTGGGGAGGCTGAGACAGGAAGATCACAACTTTGGGGCCAGCCTCAGCTACTTAGTGAGGCCCTCTGCAACTTAGTGAGACCCTGTTTCAAAATAAAGAATAAAAAAAAAGGCTGGGAGTGTAGCTCAGAGGTAGAATGTCCCTGAGTTCAATGTTCAATTCCCAGTACTGCTAAGTAAGTAAGTAAGTAAGTAAATAAATAAATAAATAAATATGTTCTGTCATCTTATTTCCTGATAAGAGCATCAATTTATGGAGGGCAAGGTCTTTTTATTGTTATAGTCCACTGTCCAACAGTAAGCACAGTTTCTATTTGTACATGTTTCTTCCATTGGTTTCAATTTCTCTTTATAAAATAGGATTACCAAAGCTGGACATGGTGGTGCACACCTGTAATCCCAGTACTTGGGAGGCTGTGACAGGAGGAATGCAGGTTTGAGGCCAGCCTCAGCAAATAGACTCAACTTAGTGAGACCCTTTTTCAAAATAAAATAGGGCTGGGGGTATAGCTCACAGGTAGAACTCTGCTGTGTCCAATCCCTAGCACCACACACACAAAAAAAAATAGGATTACCAATCTTAATGGAAATGGAGTAAACAGACAACAGTTTTCTGTGAACTTGAAAACAGATGTCATATGGTTATTTCTTCTACCAGTAGAGAAAGGCTAGCCAGAATCGAAGTAATACAAGCCTGAAGAGGCAGGAACGCTGATGTCTGGACAATCTCTTGCACATCCTTGCCAGTTTTCATCTCTCAGACTACTACTTACTCCTAGAAAAGCATACCCAGTGTGACGGGTGACTAAATGTGTAGACTGCTTTCCATGTCACCTTATTTATGCACTTGAAGCCCTTACCAATGTCTCATATACTTGGTGTAGGCAGTGCTTCATGCTATGCAAATATTTCCTCTGAGCCTGTGGTTTGTCTTCTATTTTCTTACTAGCAGAAGTTTTTGGATTTACTGAAATCGAGTTTGTGTGTATGTGTGTGTGTGTGTGTGTGAGAGAGAGAGAGAAAAAGAGAGAGAGAGAGAGAGAGAGAGAGAGAGAGAGAGATTTACTGGGGATTGAGCCTAGGGATATTTTAACTCTGAGCTATACCCCCAGTCCCATTTTTTACATTTATTGATTGATTGATTGATTGATTGATTGACTGATTGCAGTACTGGGGATTGAACTCAGGCATTCTACCTCAGAGCTATACCCCCAGCCCTATTTTTTGTTTTTGGTTTTTTTTTTGCGGTACTGGGGATTGAACTCAGGGGCATTCTACCTCCAAGCTATACCCCCAGCCCTATTTTTTATTCTTTATTTTGAAACCGAGTCTCACTAAGTTGCAGATGGCCTCACTAGGTAGTTGAGGCTGTCCGCGAACCCAGATCCTCCTGTCTCAGCCTCCTGAATGTTGGGATTACAAGCGTGCGCCACCACGCCTGGCCCCAGCCCTATTTTTTATTCTTTATTTTGAAACAGGGTCTCACTAAGTTGTGGAAAGCCTTACTAGGTAGCTGAGGCTGGCCACAAACCTGGATCCTCTGGTCTCAGCCTCCCAAATCCTGGGATTACAAGTGTGCGCCACCACACTTTTATTTTAAAACAGGATATTAGCCAGGAATGGTGGCGCATGCTTGCAATTCCAGTACTTGGAAGGCTGAGACAGGAGGATCACAGGTTCGTGGCCAGCCTCAGCTACTTAGTGAGGCCCTCCACAACTTAGTAGAGACTCTGTTTCAAAATAAAGTATAAAAACCAGGTGTGAAGCCGGGCGTGGTGGAGCACGCTTGTAATCTCAGCATTCCGGAGGCTGAGACCGGAGGATCCGGGTTCGCGGCCAGCCTCAGCTACCTAGTGAGGCCCTCCGCAACTTAGTGAGACTCGGTTTCAAAATAAAGAATAAAAAATAGGGCTGGGGGTATAGCTCGGAGGTAGAATGCCCCTGAGTTCAATCCCCAGTACCACAAAAAAAATAAAAAATAAAAACCAGGTGTTGTGGTACGTTCTTGTAATTCTACTGCTTGGGAGGCTGAGGCAGAAGGATCACAGGTTTGTAGCCAGCCTCAGCTACTTAGTGAGGCCCTCGACAATTGGGTGAGACCCTGTTTCAAAATAAAGAATAAAAAATAGGACTGGTGGTGGGGCTTGGAGGTAGAATGCCCCTGGGGTTAAATCCCCAGTTCAGCAAAAACAAACAAACAAACAAAAAACAAAACACAGGGTTTCACTAGGTTGATGATAATCTCACTACTTGCTGAGGCTGTCCTCGAACCTGCTACCCTCCTGTCTCAGCCTTCCAAGTACTGGAATTACAAGTGTGCACCACTATGCCCGGCTAAACTGTCAATTTTTGTATCAGTTCTACAATATGTTTACCTCTACAGTAAAAAACATTCTCACTGGTTGGCTTCTTATGCCTTCTCTGAGGTTTGTCCTGTTAAAATATGGTCTTTTATGATGTTTTGACATGACCAACAGGCAGGATAATTTTCATAAGATTACAATTTGAAATGTCAGTGAAATACAAGATATATGGGTGTGTATATACACACACATACACACACTGCATTATCAAGGATTTAAGTGAAAGGTAGAGCTGGGCATGGTTTTGCATGCCTATAATCTGAGTACTTGGGAGGCTGAAATAGGAGGATCACAAGTTCGAGGACAGCCTCAGCAAATAGTGAGACTTTCATCAACTGGGTGAGTTGCTGTTTTAAAACCCCACCCCAGTACAAGGTGGGGGTGGGAGGAGAGAAAGATGATAGTAGTATAATGGACCATTCTTTGTGATGGTGTTCATAGTCTCTAATTCCTCATTGGAGATTTGTAGTTTTTTTTTTTTTTTTCTTTTTTCCTCAAACCGGTGTTTATTGTGTGTATGTATATATGTGTGTGGGGGGGGGGATACTGGGGATTTAATCTAGGTGTGTTCTACCTCTAAGCTATGACCCTAGCCCTATTTATTTATTGATTGATTTACTGTACCAGTGATTGAACCCAGAGACATTCTACCTCTGAGCTATACCCCCAGCCCTATTTTATTTTTTATTTGGAAACAGGGTCTCAATAAGTTGTGGAGGGCCTCACAAGGTTGCTGAGTCTGGCTGTGAATGTGTGATCTTCCTGTCTTAGCCTCTCAAGTACTGGGATTATAGGTGTGTGTGCCACTGAATCCGGCCTATTTTTTATTTTGAAACAGGGTCTCACTAAGTTACTGAGGGCCTTGCTAAGTCGCTGAGACTGGCCTGGAACCTGTGGTCCTCCCTTCTCAGCTGCCCAAATACTAGGATTACAGGCGTGCGCCACCACGCCTGGCTGAATCAGTGTTCATCTTGTGGTAGCCAGATTGACATCATAGCAGATTGCGATCTGTAGCTACAGCTTTCCTTTTTTCCATTGCATAAAAAGATTAATGTTATATTTGACCTGTTTAGACATTTTAAACTTATATTAAGTCTAATACATCCTTTATTTTTCTCAGTAATCTTCAAAAAGAATTTTTTGGTTTGGGGGGTTTCATGTGTGACTGCATGTGCGCACACTGGGGATCAAACCTGGGCCCAGCATATACTAGCACAAATCACTGTCTGCCACTGAGCCTCCTAATGAATTTAGATGCTGTAAAACAAGTGGATCTGGCTTCTTTTCAGTTCTTTTCTTTCTTTGGGTAATGGAGATTGAACCCAGGTACCCTCTTGCTGCTGAGCTAGCTCCCTGGCCCTTTTTATTTTTTCATTTGAGATGGGGTCTCTCTACATTGTCCAGGCTGGCCTTGAATTTGCTATAGTCATGCTTCAGCTGCTGGAGTAGCTGGATTATAGGCATATGCTACTGTGTGTTGTTCTGGCCAATTTATATTGTTCACCCCCCCACCCCACCCCACCCCCACACACCGGTCAGTCCTTTTCCTCTAGAATTCTGTTTTGTTTTCTTTTTATTTATTTTTTGTGGTACTGGGATTGAACCCAGGGGCATTCTACTTCTGAGCTACACCCCCAGTTCTCAGTCCTTTTCCTCTTTAATTTAAAACCCAGGTTTGGGCCGGGTGTGGTGGCGCGCTTGTAATCCCAGCATTTGGGAGGCTGAGACAGGAGGATCTGGGTTCGCGGCCAGCCTCAGCTACCAAGTGAGGAACTCCACAACTTAGTGAGACCTTGTTTCAAAATAAAGAATAAAAAATGGGGCTGGGGGTGTAGCTCAGAGGTAGAACGTCCCTGGGTTCAATCCCCAGTACCACAAAAATAAATAAATAAATAAATAAATAAATAAATAAGTAAGTAAGTAAATAAATAAATAAATAAATAAATAAAACCCAGGTTTGGCTGCATATACCTGTTATTCCAATACTTGGGAGGCTGAGGCAGGAGGAGCTCAGGATTGAGGCCAGTCTCTAATTTAGTGAGGTCCTGAACTATTTAGCAAGATTCTGCTTCCAAATAAAAAAATAAAATAGGGCTGAGATATAGCTCAGAGGTTGAATGCCCTGGGTCCAATCCCTAGTACCAAAAAAATTAATGA
>PVLC010012588.1:0-43901 GCA_004027655.1 Graphiurus murinus
GAGGAGGAGGAGGAGGACGAGGAGGAGGAGGACGAGGAAGACGAGGAGGAGGAGGGGCCCAGGGCAGGGTCTGGAGGGCTTGTCAGGCAGGGGCCCTGTGCTGGCTCTGTCCCTCACGGCTCCTCAGGAGCGATCAATAGAGCCGAGATTCTGAGCTGGCCGCCCCCTTACATCATCATTAGACGCCATTAAGGAATCGATGATTGGGATGGAGGGGGATCTGTGCGGAAGGTCAGCTCTGGCGCTGCGGGGACAGATGGCTCCAGGAGGAGCCCGCTTAGGCCCAGCACGACACTCCTCACAGACATCCCCTGCTTAGCCAGGAGAATTAAGTGGGAAATTAATTAACCTGGAAATCTTGAAGAAAATGCACTCGCTCCTTTTTTTTTTTCCTTGTTTCCTGCTTGTAGGTAGTTCCACCTCAGAAGGTCACGGGGTCCCTGCTGGCTGTGACAGAGAGACACTGTCTAAGGAGGCGGGAGGTATGTGTGCCCAGGCAAGGGTGTCCAGTGAAGGAGGAGTGTGGAGACCCTCAGCTCAGACCAGAAGACCCCAGATGTGTCTGGAGCTAGCCTTGGTTCTACCTCTGTGTGAATTTCTGCCTTATACTGTCACCAAAATATTAGGGTGTGCCCATTTTCCACCTCTATTAGCAATCAAAAACTGCATTCTCCAGGGCAGAACTGAGAATCGAGGGTATTGGTTAAAAATGGTGAAATGGAGCCAGACGTGGTGGCACATGCTTGTCATCCCAGTACTTGGGAGGCTGAGACTGGAGGATCTGAGTTTGTGGCCAGCCTCAGCTACTTAGTGAGACCCTGTTTCAAAATAAAGAATAAAAAATAGGACTGGGGGTGTAGCTCGGAGGTAGAATGGCCCTGGGTTCCATCCCCAGTACCACAAAAAAAAAAAAAAAAAATTAAAAATGGTGAAATGGAAAAGGGTACAGTGAAAATACAGACTCTGCCTCTTTAAATCTTTCCTCTTCAAGAGCAGTCGCTGCAAAGTCACACACACAGCCGCCGTGGTCCCCTCAGAATCATCCTACTCTGCGACGGGGTGTCAGCCACCAGCCCCACCATGCCTCACATGATCTGGACAGGAGAAGAGAATAGGAAGCTTCCCCGTGAGCGCAGGCCTTCGCATACTCCTCGGAGCTGTTGAAACCTTAAATTAAATGAGCAATCTAGTGTGTAACAGCGTCTCAGGGCGGCTTTGCACCTGCCTGCCGCAGGAACGCACTGCCGCGCCGCTGTGTTTGTCTTTCTTATTAAAGGGAGGGAAGGACCCGCTCTCAGCAGACAAAGGGATATCTCACCCCCCTCCTTTCCTTCCAAGTACAGAGGACATCCACAGCCCCAGACACATGACCTTGGCCGTCCGCAGAGCCAGGCCCGAGCAGACCTTTGCTGGCTGTCTGGAGGGGGGCGTCGGCTTGCTCCCCACAGGCTGGGAAGAGCTGTCCCGGGCAGATGCCGGGCTCCAGCGCAGCCCGCAGAGCCCTCCCCAGCCCTCACACGCTGCAAGCAAAGGCCAGGTCGTCTTTTCAAGCCTCCCTGCTGGTCCTCGAGCCCAGCCCAGACGAGGTGGAAACTCCTGGCCCTCCCGCAGGGAAGCGGATGAGGACCCAGGACGTGACCGCTGGGGCGTCTCGGGGTTTGGCACCAGCAACTGGGAAGCAAAGTGTGTGTGTGTGTGTGTGTGTGTGTGTGTGTGTGTGTGTGTGTGTGTCATTGTACTACATGTCTGAACAGACCTGTGCCTACAGGGAGGGAGGCAGGTAGGTAAGAATCCGGCAGGCAACCGTAGGATCTGCCAGGCCCAGGACTGGGCTTACTGTCACATGGCATCAGAACCACAGACAATTGAGCAGAAGACAGCAGGGCACCCCACGGGCCCGCTCCCTCGCACACCCGCTCGCTGAACCCAAGGGAACCTGTGGGTGCAGAGCTGTGTTCTCCTTCCTCTCCTTCCGACCCGCCAGCCCTCCACGGAGCCCTCTGAGTTCCCTCCGCTGATCTCAAACTATGGGTCCCACACGCCCGAGGTCCTCAGAAGTGGCCTGTTCCATCTTTCTTTCCGCTCCTAAGAAGAAGTCGCTCGTGGGTCCTGCCTCATCCCTTATAGAAAAGCGAATCGTGCAGCCAAGACAAAGAAGAGCATGGCAGTCCTGTTTGCAGGGTCACCAACCCACTCTGGGTTTATCCAAGAGCGCTGAAAGCAGGATCTTAAAAATCACCATCTTAGGCCAGACGTGGTGGTGCATGCCTGTAATCCCAGTATTTAGGAAGCTGAGGCAGGAAGATTGCAGATTCAAGGCCAGCCCCAGAAATGTAGCAAGACTCTCAGCAACCTAGCAAGACCCTGTTTCAAAACAAAGGGTTGGGATGTGGCTCGGAAGTAGAACGTCCCTGGGTTTAATCCCCCTGTCCCCCCTCCAAAAAAATATACCATCTTAGTGCTTTTACTGTTGCTATAACTGAATACCACAGACTGGGTAATTTATAAAGAATAAAGGTTTGTCCAGCTCAGTTGGGGAGGTCAAGAGATCCAAGGTCAAGGGGACCTTGCTGATGGGGATACTACAGAACCCCCATGCAGTATAGGGCACCCCGTGGCCAGAGGATGCATCCAAGAAACAAAGCCAAATCGGCCTGTGTAGCAGACCCACGCTCAAAATAACACATTAACCCATCAACCAACGCATCCACAAACGGGCTATGACCTAATCCCCCTTGAAATCCGAGAGCGGGGATTAAATGGCAACATGAGTTTGGGCGGGAGCTTCATAACGGTACCATACATCCATGTTCACAGTAGCGTTATCAACCGCCAAGAAGCGCCAACAACCCAGGGTCCCTCAACTGAAGAAGGGAGAAACAAAACACAACGGAATATTGATCGGCTTCAAAATAGCCGGCGACTCTGACCCCTGCTGCAACGCGGCTGGACCACGAGGCCCCTGCGCTGATATTAGCCAGAGGCAAACGGGCAGAAGCCGTGGGATCCTACACACAGGAAGAACCCAGAGCGGTCAGAGCTCAGAGGCAGGAGGTGGGACGGGGCTGCCAGAGGTGTGGGAGGGGTCGTGTTCAGTGGGGACGGAGTTGTAGTTTTGCAAGATGCCAATGGCCTGGCGATGGGCGGCTGTACAGCCACGTGAGTAGACCTGATGAACCATGGACTTTACCGCGGGTAAGATGGCCACTGCTGTGCGGATTGTACCACGATACGAAAGCTGCAAGAAAAACAGCCAGGTCTTAGGAGCAGCCGGGGTGGGGAGGGGGGAGCAGTTCATCCTATGCTGAACTCCCGCTCCTCTCCGACCCCTGGACTTGCAGTCATGAGAGAGAAGTGGGGTCTGGGCTAGGTCTTGGACCCACCCTCATTGGTTGACCGAGTTTATACAAGCTTTAGGTTCCCCCGGAACAAACCGAGTGAGGACCATGACTACCTTACAGGCCTACCGAGAAAGCCAGATGATGACGTGTATAGAGGATTCGCCTTTTAAGTCATAAAGTTGTTAGTTCTTAGCCGGGAGCAGTGGTGCACTAATCCCTGTACTTGGGAGGCTGAGACAGGAGGATCACAAGTTCAAGGTTAGCCTGGGTACCTAAGGGAGTATGTCTCAAGATAAAAAACAATAATAATAAAAAGGGCTGGGGGTGTAGCTCAGTGGTAGAGCACTGCTGCGTTGAATCCCCAGTACCATAAGTAAATGTTAACTAAGCTGTTAGCTCCTGTTCCTACTGTCCAGTGGTCCGGGTGGGATAAGCACGTACGGCCACACCGCTGGTGCCTGTGCGCCACCAGTGTGAACAGCCAGCCGAGTCCCGTCTGCGAACACCTGCCACCAGCTCCCCTCCCTGCAGGCACTGCCCAGAGCAGTTGGGGCGGCTGGACCTTCGGAGGTGCAGACAGTCAGGCTTGAGTTCACACCAGGAGAGAGAAGCAGCCCTGCGGGTGGGAAGGGCACGGCTTTGAAAAAGAAATCTGATTGAGGACGACCAAGACGCACATAAACAGACGGCCCAGTGTCCCTAGCCATTGGGGGAATGCAAGGCAAAACCTTAGTGAGATTTCCCCTTCCCATTTTCTAGGATGGCGATCGTCAAAAGCACGGAAAGTCGCAAGGGTCGGCGAGGATGAGGTGAAATTAAAAACCGGTGTGCCCGGTTGGTGGGAATGTGAAATGGCGCCGCCACTGGGGAAAATAGCCTGGCAGCTTCTTAAGCTGTTAAGCAGAGTTGCTGGACAACTCAGCAATTCCCCTCCTAGGACTATTCCCAAGAGAAACGGACACCTGTACCCACGTGAAATCCCGTGCGCAAATGCTCACAGCACGGTCCTCAACAAGTAGGAACCCCAAATCCACCAGGTGGTAAACTGATAAGCGAAATGGGCCGCTTCCTAAATTGGAATATTACTTGGTAATAAAAAGGAGCGAAGTGCCCAACGTGGACGAAACTCAAAAACATGATGCTGAGTGAAAGAAGCCACAAAAGAAAATGTGTTGCGTGATTTCGTTTATATATGAAGTGTGGAAAGGGATAAATAGAGACAAGAAGTAGATTAATAATTGCCCAGGGCTGGGGGAAAGAAGGGACAGGGCTATAAAAGGTGTGATGTTTCTTTTTTGGAGTGAAGTCAGTGTCCTAAGTTAGAGTGTGATGTTTGCGCTGTCCCGTCAACACCCTAGAATTCATTGAACGAACGCTCGAAACAGGTGAGCTCAATGGTATGTGAATTATATCCCAATAAAGCTGTTTTTCTTTTAAAGCAATCTGAACACAGCACATCGATTGAGTTACGTCCGGGATACAATCAACCTTCTGATCTTCCATCTGCCTGGAAGTGACCCCCTCCTACTCTGCGATGGATGAGGATCAGGTGTGGCCCTGCCTCTGCCTTCTAGCAGCTCCACATCGCAGCTACTTGTTAATATTCATTGGGGAACCTTCTCTCAGCTTTCACCATGAAAATTTCTTGTGAACTAAATCAGGATACTTCAGCAAACAAACCCAAGTCGGGTGACAAGTTCTGCTTCCTTTTTTCCCTAGTTTTTCCTTTATGAAACTGTAGGAAACTAAAAGATACAAGGCTCTAAGAAGCAGCATTTCAAATATTATGCCAAATAATCATTTCAAAACAAAACAAAACAAAAAAAAATTCTAGGACTTGGCTCTTTCTTACCTCTCTTGGAGCTGGCTCTTAAATCATTCAAAGCTCAATGACTAGCCCAGGGGGACTCAGACTAACGATATCTGTGGCCCTTTTAAAACTTGGTTCTCAATCAAGCATGGTGGTGGACGCTTGTCATCCCAGCACTTGGGAGTCTGAGACAAGAGGATCACAGTTTCGAGGCCAGCCTGGGCTACTTAGTGAGACCCTGTTTCAAAATAAAGTATAAAAAATGGGACTCGGGGTGTAGCCCAGAGGTAGAATGTCCCTGGGTTCAATCATCCCCAGTACTGCAAAAACAAACAAACAAACCTCAGTTCTCTGCAGGAGAACATGCAGGACTCGCACCAGGAGCTCGACACCAAAAGAAAGAACCAAGCCCGTGTTGGTCAAAACTTACCGAGCAGAGGGAGAAGTTCGCAGGTGTGCGCCACCCTGGACACAGCTCACTCCACACCAGCCCCCTCACAACCACCAGGGAAGGGACGGCATCTCCACCCCACAGCGGGGAAACTGGAACCCATGCACCGAATTTCCACAACACTTCGCAGGGAGCGGCCACCCAGGGCTGCGACTTCCAAGCCCCCGCCATGACACCCTCTTATGCACCTGCGCGTCCACACACACAAACCCATCACGTATCGTGCCAACCACGCATGCGTGCATACGCCCTCACATGCACGCTCCCGCACACTTACTTGCACACGCCCACCAGACACACAAGCACCTTCACACGAGGCAAATCCACACCTCTGCACACGCAGCAAGCCGTGAGCCTCGCCCAGGGCCGGTCAGTACTGCGGCGGGAAAGAGCTGCCCTTGTGGAACCAGTGCGTCCGGAGGGTCGGGAAGAGCTTCACGCGGGATGGTGCACAGTCTCCGGTCTTCAACTTGTCCCAGCTACCCTCATCCCTACTTTTCTATTTTGGCTGTCACATGAAGTGCATCTTCTGCTTTTGAGCAAAGAGAGAAAAGCTACAGCCAACGTCATGCCACAGATTGGAACGGGGCAAGGGCCTGGCTCCCAGCTCACCGACCAGCCCAGAGAAAGGTTTGCAGGTGGGGTCTGGGCAGCTGACACTCTTCCTTTCTCTCCCTTTTGCCTGGGCTTCCTCTGGCCAGGTCAATGCTACACTGCTAGACGTGGGAGCGCCTTTCCATCCCAGCATGCCCTGCAGGGACAGTGCAGCAATGACGGCAGAGGCTGGGGTCCGAGTAGAGCGCTTTCACCAAGTGGGCCGGGCGTCGGGCACAGCGCCAAGGGCTTCCCATGCACGAGGGACTTGTGTTCCTTTAGCTTTTATCACCCCATTTTACCGATGAGGAAATTGGGCTTCAGTGTCCACCTCCAGGTTGCAAAGCTTTGTTCAAGTCTTTGTGGTCATGATTATCTGCTATCTCCTGGGAGACTGCAGGCTGGGCCAGGCCACGGGTGCCCAAGAAGGGCCAGGCTGAGCCTGCTCACTGTGTTAAAGCACTTACACTCACCATGACAGGGGCTGCACGGGGCCACGAGAGCAGCCCCACGTGGAAAGCAAACCCTGAGCGCCCGTGGTAACGGGCTGAACTTTGCAAAAGCAAAAATACCAAAACCCTAGGAAACTCCAGGAAATCCTGCTCTGGAGTTTCTAAAGCCTGCTACGGTTCCAGAGCTCCAGGCTCTGGCCCTGTTTCCCCCTCAGAAGCGGATCACCGGCTCAAGAGACAGCACTATCATGAGAACAAAGCAGCTCAGGCTCCCCCCAAACCTCACAGCTGTCTCTGCTCAGCCCTCATCCACCGCTGGCAGCGTCTTGATCAATTTCCAGATTCACCTTGATGACAGAGCTCCCAGTCCTGGGCCTGACACAGCTGCGCCCCCCTCCCCCCAAAACCTCTGAAGTCCAGCTCGAGCCCGCCTCCTGCTGTGAAATCAAATGGCTTTCTTCGAGGGGGATCACATTCGTACACTTGCGGATTCTGCCCTCCCAGAGCATCAACATAGTTAGCAAGCTGCAACCAAAAGAGAGAGAGAGAGAGAGAGGAATTCAAATAGTGTTTTCCCCTCCCACGGTGTGTCAGCCTTTAATGACAAGCACAGGACTGTCAGTGACAGCGGCCTTTCTTCTCTGGGAGGAGCTGCGTTGCAAGGGAACATGTGTCCTCTCGGCAAATGACGGGCAAACAGGCCCGGCGAGGGGATGTTGGTAAAGGCAAAAGGCAGAGGATTGCAAACGGCATTTCGAAGCCACAGCCCTTGGCTACGGGGATCCCTAGCAAGGGTGGCGTCTGTGCAAGATTAAACAGTCGCTGTGCTCTAGTCCTTATAGAGGTGTTTTATGGGCGAGGCTGCAGACCCCGTTGTGCCAGGCTGTGGTCCTGGTAAATGTTGCCTAGTGTTTATTATTGGGCACGAGCGAAGGCTCCTCCTTCTCCACCGCCCCCCCTCCATGTATGCACCTTTCCATTAGGGATTAATGCATATGTGTCTGGGTGGACCATCGGCTCTCTCTCATGCTGATTTGCTCTTAATGTCCTGGAGCCTTTGACCAAAGAGGATTCTCAGAGAGGAGGAGGCAGGTCCTGCCACAGATTGAAGCAAGGCCTGGGATCCCTGTCCAGCTAGCCCCCTGGCTGCAGCAGGATTGCAGGAATGGCTACAAACTACCACCTCCACACTCCTGCTCCCACAACCCAACCTGCAGGGTCTGGGGGTCTCCACTCAGCTCTGGAACCCCTCAACTGTGATGGTGCAGCAGGCTTAAACCCCTCGGCTGTCCCCCACACAGTGAAATGTGCATGCCTGTGCACGCGCACGCACACACACACACGCGTGCACGTGTATGCACGCACACTCCCCAACCCAGGGGCGCACCTCCGGGCACACACAGGAGACATTTCCCTGGGAAAGGCCTGGAGGCTCTGGGGTGCAGCCCTCCTCCCCTAGACTCCAGGGGCCTACCCATTCAAGTCTCCACTTCTCAGGAAACGCTGCTGCCCCCCTACCAGCCTGCCCCAGATGGCAGCGTCCGGGTGCCCTGTGAGGACTCAGCGCAGTGAGTGAGCTCAAGGGGAGATGGAGAGAGGAGGGACGCAGCACCTCAGCCGGCCACTCCACACGAGCTTCCAAAAAAATGAGCGAGTCCTCCCTAGCTCATGACCAAGGTCGGGAAGGAGAAAGAAAGCCCCCTGGTTTCCACCAAAACCTGCTCCCTCCTCAGGAAGCCGGCAGCCCCACGGGCGGGCCACGCATCTCCATTTGCTGGGTTGTTGCTGTGAAGAGAATAAAAAGACGGCAGCAAATTGGCCCCCTTAGGAGAAGGCGACCAGGTCACGTAGAACGCAGTGCTGGCATTTAAGTGACAGTACCTTCCCCAGCGGCCACTATCCCTCTAAGTCGGAGACCCTCTCCTTACCCCTTAGCTCCCAAGACTGATGCATATGCACCACTGGCACACATGCACTGAGTTAAGCACGTAACCAGCACCCGCACGTATACATACATGTATGTGTACGCAGAGGCAGGCTCGTGTGCACACAGCTGCACGCACACACGTGCACCTGTGTTCATGCGTGCCGGATTATGCATGCACACCTGCACGTGCGCACACAAATACACACCAGCAGTATGCATGTGCGCACACCCTCGGGATCTTCTCGAGGCTGGTGAGACTCACCGCCGGGTTCTTAGCCTGGGTCTGCCCTGCCGAGACCTGCTGCGGCGGACTGACTTCCCGCAGCCCATCAGGAGGAAGACATATGGAACCATTATCACACCATTAACTCAGAGTTAATGGCCAAGTTCATCACCCCTTTTTTCCTGATGCGACATAACCGCACGAACGTGCCCCATCCGAACTGTGACTCATCAGCCACGGGCGCAGATCAGCCTCGCCGGACAAGGGAGCAGACAAACGTGGCTCACCTCCCGGCACCCAGTGCTAGCTGAGCCAGAGTCGGCCCGCAGCCTGGTTCACTGTTCCAGACAAAGAACGAGGTCCACGTCAGGCCAAAGCTTCGTGTTAAGCTGCCTGAGTGATGGGGCAATCGAGAGGAAGTTCCTGTTGGAGGGAACCTGTGGGTGTCAACACCGAGCACACCTGGGTACGAGTTGAAGCCGTCCTTGCAACGTGAACCCTCTGGCTCTGGACCAAGTCTCCTCAACATCCCACGCTTCTGTTCCCTGGACGGCAAAAAATGCCAGTAAAATGCCTTGTGCATGGAGAGGCCGAGATAATTAAAGGAATTAGGAAACACGAAGTCTCTGATGTAATTTCTGCCACACTGGAGGAGCTTCCACATAAGAGAGAAAACTAAGGACCGGTGACCTTCTGAGGCTGGCTGATCACGCTTAGCCCAACATTCTTGAGTTTCATCCGTTTTCCTACAGCTGATATAATTTTGTTTCTTCTTTACAGCTGAGTAAAAGGCCGTTGTGTGTCTATGCCACCGTTCTGTAACCCATTTGTCTTTTGGCAGATACCTAGGTTGGTTCCATAATTTGGCTGCTATGAATTTTGCTGCGGTAAACACGGGGATGTCTGTCCTCCTGCACTAAGCCCCTGGTCTCAGTCTTGAGAGCCCCTCTCCAGTGGGACAGACCGGGCTCTCTATATGTGGCAGTGAGATCCAAGAGGCCTCTCAAAACCTCACCCAGAACCCCATGTCAGAACCTTCAGGACATCTCCCAGCCAGAGGACCAAAAGTCCATCGAGAACTGGAAGGGAGATGGCTGTGTGGGTGGCTGCTCGGCGGTCTCGGCAGAATGCACCACACTTGCCCTTCTCGAGGACGTGCGTCCTTGTCTCCTGGTGACACACGGCCTGAATCAACAAGAAGAAGCCCCTTGGACCCCAAGAACCTGGGAGGGCAGCCAGGAGGACAAGGTCCAAGCTACCCTCGGCTTCTACTCTGTGGCTTCCCAGTTATAGGGCCTTCCAGTGTATTACCCTCTGTGAGCCTCAATTTCCTCAACTGTAAAAGGAGCAAACGGGTGTGCACCTCCCAGGGCTGTTGGGGAAAGGAATGGAACCCGTTTGTGCAAGACGCCCGCACCGGAGGCTATGGATACCAGCATAATGACCCGGCACCTTCTCGGTCATGTTGCTGCCCACGTGACCTGGGCCAAGGTCTGGTTGGGGGCACTCCCCTCTGCATTGCTTGGCTGGTGGGGCAGGACAAAGGAACCAATGACTCTGGGAGACTGGCACGCCTGTCCTGGGTGGCCTCGGACAGCGGTACCTGGGGGTCCAATCCTCAAAGTCTCGAAGAGCCGACAGGGAGGTTAACGCTGTGGACATGTTTGTCCTCCTGGCCGGGCAATACAGAAGACAACAGAAAGTTTCCTCCATCTCTCCTCCAACCTCTGCCTCTTCCTCCAACTAAAATCTTTCCTGGACCTGATGCTTCATCATTGATTTATACCACTTACGCAACGCACTTCCTGTAAGCCAAGTTAAACCCTTAGTGGAAGGAAGCCGGGCATAAATAAGTGAACACAGGCAGGGAAGCTTCGACCACCGCAGACCTGCCCAGCGCGACGGTCCTCAGAGGAGGGCTCATCGATCGCCACCGCACCCTCCGACCCCTGGCCCCTGACCTCTGCCCTCGGAGAGGAGAGATCATGTCAGCAACTTTCCCGCTGCCGTCCATAAACCTCGCTGAACGAGACCCTCATTCCTCTTCCTGATTAGACCTTCCGCTCTGTTTCCGTCTGGAAAAATGTCATCCGTTTTGGTGATTTACTTCCCTCCAGTCTGTCAGGTTGCCCCATAACCTCGCTCCCAGGAACTTCAATCTCTCAAAGCCTGACTTGGACTTATTGTGAAAAATGTCCCCGGCAGGAGAATTGTCTGGCCGCCTTTGCCTCGGAGATCAAAGCCCCCGGGGGCTCACCGGGCTGCTGTGGAACCTCCCCCCACCCACAGACACCTACACGGTCACCCACCGTGGCCCTGATGCCAGGGGGCGGAGGGTCCTGGAGGGCACTGAGGGTCACAGGGCAAGGTCACACCTGAGCTGAGCAGGGGATTCCACGGAGCCACAGAATACCAGGACTGAGGCCAGAGAGAGAGAGAGAGAGGGAACGCCAGCCCACCCGAGAAACCCAGGCTGCCACTCCATCCTCAGGAAACCACAGAATGTCAGAAATGTCAGCGGGGTAACCCAGCATGCCTCCGCCGGCAGAAATGTCTGTTGCCAGTCGGTGAAGTGACGCAGGGCCCTTAGCACACGCCGGCTTTGTGACCTTCCCAGAACCAGGCTGCTGATCTGCCTGTCCCTGCCTCCTCCCACTGTGAGACCTAGCCCAAGGCATTTCAACATTTACTGAATGGTTGGCCAGATGGATGGATGGATGGATGGATGGATGGGTGGATGGGTGGATGATAGATAGATAGATAGATAGATAGATAGATAGATAGATAGATAGATAGATGAGGGGTGTTTTAAGGTAAACACAAAGCATGCATACAGCTGGGCATGGTGGCGCACACCAGTAATCCCAGTACTTGGGAAGCTGAGACAGGAGGATCGCAGGTTCCAGACCAGCATCAGCAACTTATCAAGACTCTCAACAACCTAGCAAGACCCTATTTCAAAATTTAAAAAGAAAGAAAGTATAGGGCATGTAGCTTGGAAGTTGAATGTCTCTGGGTTCAATTCCCCAATACCAAAAAAGAAAAAGGAAAAAAAAAAAAAAAAAAAAAAGCATGCATGCACACATCTTTTCCATTTTCTTTAAGAAACAGTTGGAAATCACTGGGCAACTGCCTGCGGCATCCGCCCTGTCCTTTTCTCTGTCCTTCCTCCTTGGTCATTGCCGCCATCTCATCAGCAGCCCCACCTCTGAGAGGAACCCGGGTTCTTGAGGTCACCACAGAACCAGGGGCGGTGGGGATTCTAGGCTGGACGTGGAGTAGAAAACACTCAGGATCCTAGCGTGCGGACTTGGGCAAGCCGTAGATCCTCCAACCCGAGAGTCGCCCACACATGGAGACAGTACTGGCCCAGCTCTCCCAGGTGAGGCACCAGGGCACAGTCCCCGAAGCACTTAGCTCAGTGCCCACACGCGGCAAGCACTGCACAGCGCCCCCTGCGGCAGGTGTGGGTCTGGCTGTTTCCTCGTGCTCCTCCATGGCGGCGGCTTTGGGTTCCTGGGGTCTGGTGCACACAGCGCAGGCACCCGTGTAGGAGATTGGCAGCCAGGGGGCGTCGCTGGGGGCCAGGACACACCCATGTGCCCAAGTCACCCTGGCGAGATAGTTACCCTCCCTAGACCAGCATGTTCTCGAATGTAGAATAGGAAAACAAAATGGCTTTAGCCCTGGTTAAAGCGGACGAGAAACAGCAAGCCAGCAAGTCAGGGCTTTGGGGCTAATGCCTGCTGACTCGGGGGTGGGTGGGGTATCCCAGAACGCACCTCCATGTCACTGACGTGCACATGATGGTTCTGGGGCCCTGGTGAATCGCGGCTTGCTTCTGCAGGTCCAGGGGGCTCTGAGATGCTCTGCCGGTCTAAGGCCACGTCTGAGTGACAGCTGACAGCGTGTGGGAAGGGAGGGGGGTGTGGGCCAGGTAACTCCAGTGGGTTTGTGGCACAGCCTTGCAGCTGAGCGCAGCTGAGGGGCAGGAAGGCGAGGGTTCGTCCCCTCGAGGGGTGCGGTGAAGTCTAGGGACAGGCTGTCAGAGGGGATTCTCATGTCTGAGGGGGCCCGGGGCTCCTGTGGCATAGCAGGGTATCTCCAGGGCCAGGGTTACCCACCTTGGTTTCAACCTCCTGCTTCCTTGATCTACCAAGAACAGGGCTCTTCCAGAGTTGGTTACTGCCTCTTAAATTTTTAAAGACTAAATACGTGTTCTTCTGTTCCATTAAAACAACAGTCAAGTAAACCTTAGCGCACGCCCTTCTGTACTCTCCTCTGGGCCCCAGGGAAGGCCACGGTGCAGGGCTAAAAGAGAGGCCTTTATGAAATATGCATCCCGCACCCTGAGTGAGTTTCCACTTCACCTGTGGCCACACAAGCCATAGGTTTCTAGCAGCTTTCCCTCATGCACACGCTAGTCCAAGTTTCTCAATTAAAATCACAAGCGCACGCTGTGTTTCCGGCCCACAGAGGGGGATTGTGCTAGTCAAATTTGCACCGCTGTGGCCGAAATGCCTGGCCAGAGCAACGAGAGGAGGAAAGCTTTATTTTGGGTCATGGTTCCAGAGGTTCAGTCCATAGTTAAGCTGAGTCCAAGGCAGAAACGTCAGGGCAGAAGGGCATGGCAGAGCGAAGCTGCTGGGCTCCAGACAGCCAGGAAGCCGAGGTGGGGGGCAGGGCAAGGAAAAGAGAAACCCCTCCAGGACACACCCCCCAGTGACCTGCTTCCTCAAACGAGTCAGGGCCCGCCTCCCAGGAGTCCATTCAGTTATCAATGGGTCACCATTTAATGGATTAATGCACTGATAAAAGATTTGCCGACAAGATTGTTTGTGTGTGTGTGTGTGTGTGTGTGTGTGTGTGTGTGTGTGTATGTTGCCGGGGATTGAATCCAGAGGCATTCTATCCGCAGTCCTATATATTTTATTTTTTTATTTGGAAACAAGTTTTCGCTAGGTTGCTGAGGGCCTCACTAAGTTGCTGAGGCTGGCCTGGAACCTGCGATCCTCCCGTCTCAGCCTCCCAAGAACTGGGATTACAGGCATGTGCCACTGTGCTCATAAAAGCCCCACCTCTGAATCTTGCGGCCTTGGGGACCCAGCCTTCAACGTGACACTTTGGGAGGACATTCAGACCCAAACCATATCAGAGGCTTTCCTGAAAACACCCTTTTCTTCCCCAAAGCTGGTTTGGCTCAGCACCCTCAGCCTGCTCCGACATCTGATTGTGGGATCCTGAACTCGGCCTTTCATGCCCAGGAGGCTGGCCCGGAGGCCCAGCGCCACCTTCTCTGTGGGGCCTCACTCCTGCACCCGGACCACCTGCGCACTCACCTGCTGAACACCAAGGGCAAGGGGGCATGCTTATGAGACACCTGCTGTATGCACCGGCTGGAGAAGTGTCCGAAAAAGAGCACCGTCTCCACTCTGCAGGAGCTCTCTGCCTCCCGGAGGAGCTGAACAGCACCCGGAAACAGCTGGTACCAGGGTCTGAGTGAGGTCCACACCCTGCGGCTGAAGGAGAGCCTCCGGGGCCTGAGGAGGAGGGACCTCGGGAGGCAGATGGCGGGAGGGGCATGGCCACACCAGGGACCCAGGGTGTGGGGCCTGCCGGAGCACCAGGTCCCTGCAAGGGTTCAGTGCCTGATCATGCCCACCAGAAACATGTGTGCCGAGACCTGCGACGGCCTGGGTAGTGATGCTTGCTGAGTAAAAAATCCATCATCAAAGGATTTGATAGTCTATTACAGAGATGATAACATAACTCTTTAAGGTCCTGGCTCTCCTCCCACCCACCAGGCTTCCAGTGTTTTCCTAGCAAGTCTGCCCGTGAGAGTCCACCTTTGCTCCTTTGAGCCAATGGGAACCAGTTACAGAAAAAAGCAAGATGTGGCGTAGTATACAGGCCACACTGCCCCAGAGGCGCCGTCCCAAGCTGGGCCAGGCAGGGGAGCCCTCTCTTTCCCTGTGGAAGCCTTTTCCTGGGCGACCACGGCTGGGGGTCCAAAGGAGAGGTGCCATGCGGTGAGTCGGGCTTCCAGGCAAGCCTGTTCCTTAGGGTGAGTTCCCAGAGCCAACACGCTGTCTCTCTGACACTTCATTTTGTCCCTCTTAGGCCTGGGAGAGCTGCAAACTGGAGACTGGAACTCCCCTGCAGGCTGGAGTTCTTCCAGCAGCTCAGAGCAGGGAGCTTGGAACGCTGGGTCCTGCGTGCCACAGGACAGTCCTTGTGCCTGCTGCCGCTGTGGGCTCCTGACCTTGCAGCTGAGGAGGTCCTGCGGATGGTCATGTGGCCACGCACACAGGGCTGCCACCGCCTGCAGGACAGGCAGAGGAGGTCGCAGAGGAGGTGGCCCATACGCAAGGTTCACGTCTGCCTGGCCCCTGGGACGGGCCAGCCCCCGGGACTTCCTTACCAACGAGATGTTTCCAATGCACGTCTATAATCCCAGTACCTGGGAGGCTGAGACGGGAAGATAGCAGGTACAATAGCAAAACCCTGTTTTAAAACTAAAATAGGGCTGTAGGTGTGGCTCAGAGGTAGAACGCCCCTGGGTTCAATCCCCAGGACCAAACAAACCACAAATAAATAAATACATACATGCATACATACATATATACATACATACATATATACATACATATATACATACATGCATACATACATATATACATACATACATATATACATACATACTAGGCTATCCAAGTAAAGCAAATCTGCATTTCTGTTCTCCATGGGACCCAGCGAGGTTATTTCATTTTGAATTTTCCTTCAAGTGATTCGCAAGCATAATTTTTTTCCTGCTTGTCCCTACCGCGGGAAAACATTGCTCTTGGCTTCACCTTCCCCACTCTGTCTCCCATCAGTATGCTTGGGTTTCTTTTCTTTTTTTTCTAATGTGTTTTTATTGGTGCATTATTGTCTCACATCATGATGTAAATCGTTTTGACATTGGCATACATGCACACGGCACTCGGTACCCCCGCCCGCCTCCCCATCTCCCCCTTCGCATACAGAGTTGGGTTTGTAATGCTACGAAACAGGCCCACTTACACCTTACACAAGGAGGTTGGTGGTTAGGCTGGAGGGGAGAAGGGACAGTTGGGTGGAAGTGAAAGTCCCGGAGGACCGCCATGCTAAAGCTTCCAAGCGAGGACAGAGACCTACAGCGACCAACACGGCACACACCTGAAGACCAGGCACAAGGAGACCCGCCGAGAGAGCAGACGGAACGAGGTGTAAGTGTATTAACAGTCAACTGCCCCGGCAGTGCTTAAGACAAGCTTAGTGTTCTTTTGAGGAAGCCATTGTCTAATGTTTACTTAGTAGATCTTCCAGTATTTTAAATTTTAATGAAAGTAGTAAATATACATGTTTAACATATAAAACATTACCGCCAGGGCTGATGGGAGAAAGAGAGAAATGGAAAGAAAGAAGGAAAAGGGAAGGGAAGAAGGAGGAATTTCAGGCAGGCGGTTTGGGCCATTGTAGCTACCCTGGCCCCAACGCCCGATACAGTTCCACAGCAGGCCGCTATGGAGGGATCCTGGGCAAGAAGCAATGGGGCCCGGCCATGCTTTCTCCTCCAGCCACATGTGAATCCGCAGTTGCAGCAATAATGAAAACATCTCCAAAGGACAGGACGGATTTCCATGCCTTCCCTGGAGAGTGACCAGAGGTCTGCTGGCGGACAGATGGATGTGACAGGAACTCCCGGGGACCTGACCTCTGTCCACCAGGACTGAGACTCACCGTCCAGAGCACTGACCTTCCTTGGCTTGGTCCCCCGTCTCCCCGCCCTCGAGCTGCAGGGCTTCCTGGGGAAGCTTTAATAAAGCTGAGTGCATCTCAGCTGCCTCTAATTTAATCACTCAGGTGAGCGACTCCCTCCATGTATACCACCTGGCTTCTTGAAGGAGCGTCCAAATGTGTTAACGACCAGGCAAATCAAAGCGTGGGCAGAGCCGGCTCCTCCACAGTGACCCTCTTTGCTTAATTAAACTGCGTCGAAGGAGCGATGTGGACAGGCCGTGTGCGCCGTCTCCCCCAGCTCCGCACCACGGGAGCCTGTCCACAGAGCAAGCTCATCTCCCATGGCGAGAGGCGCAGAGCTCGAGGACGACGCTGCTCAAGGGCACCCAGTGATCGGAGGGAAGGCGACTACGGGGAGCAGACGCCACGTGCTTTTTAATTATTGCAGCTCTCAACGGCAAGTGCGATACTTCTGTCGAAGTGAAGGGATGACTAATAATTTCTCTCCGCACTTGGCAAAGCGCGGCCCAGAATTATGATAATCGCACCTCGTCTGTGTGTACTCTCCCTCCAGAGTTCAAATCTCTCAAAGATTGCTTCAATTTATCTTTCAACATTGCTGAGGACAGAAAAAAAGGAATATTAACGGGTCAGGCCGAGTAGACCTATGTGATAGGGGTTAACCAAGATGAGAGATAAAAGTAACTCATCACGAGTCTGCCATTTTTTTTTTACTCGGCGGTCAGGCTGGGGAGGGAATTCGCGCCGCCCACTGCAGAGTGCATTTGTTATGGTAACAGACTCTAACACACAGCTGAGCGTCTTAACCCTGCAAGAGCCATCTGCGGCTCAGGTCCCCGTCTGAGCACCCCCCTTTCATGCAGCAATTCGGGGGCCCAGGTGTCTCCAAACTGTGGACCTGCCAGGGGTCCCTGGAGGCCTTGGCTGACCTGTGGCATGCGGCCAGCCCTGGAGCTGGCACCATGAAGAGCTAGGCAGGACGGGCAGGGCCTGGATCAAACAGCCCTCTGTGCTGCTTCTGGCCAGAACGCAATTCCATAGCCGCAACTAACCGCAAAAGAGGCTCAGGAACGTTCAGGGATATTGTGAGGCTCGGGGCCCAGAACATTACACCTACTTCTCCATCTCTGGAATATCTATTTCCTTCCTGCCCTCCCTCTTTTCTTTGGGGTACTGAGGATTGAACCCAGGAGTATTCTACCTCCAAACCACACCCTCAGCCCTATTTTATTTTGTTATTTTTTAAATTTTGAAAGAGTCTCTCTAGGTTGCCGAGGGTCTTGCAAAGTTGCTAAGACTGGCCTCTCACCTGCAACCCCCCATCTCAGCCTCCCAAGAACTGGGATTACAGGCCTGTGCCACTGCTCCTGGCTCTGCCCTCCCTCTGAATTAGAAAACAAGCCATTCTGAAGCTGGCCAGGTGCCGCAGGCCCAGACAGGGTCTCTCACACGCTCACAGCGCCCAACTCTGGCAGAACACAAAGAGCCCTTATCGGATGGAGGCTTCTAAGAAGTCACACTGGCAGGCGGGTTGCGAAGGCGTCAGCCCTGACCACCAGCCAGGGCGGCAGAGAGCTTATTGGTTTTTCCCTCCTTCATTTCTCAGCTCTGTCCCAAAGGTAGTCTCAGAACTGCTCTGCTAGCAAGACAGAAATAGCTTGGAGAGAATCCCCGTCTCTGGGGCCAGAGGACTGGAACAAGGAGCCTCAGGGAACAGGACAGTGCGGAGGGGGCCAGAGGCTGCCTTTTCTTTTTTCTCTCCTGGCCTAGATCCGAGGTTAGCCTGTCATGGAAGGCACAGCGAGGCAGAGGTGAAAACACCAAACATGGCAAGAAAAGTCACCTCTCTGGCTGGAAGAACTGAAAACACGGGCCCCTGCCTCCCAGCAACACTGGCAGAGTCCTCCTTATTTCTTCTCTCTTTCCTCTGGCTGCCTCGCCCTGCGCTGCACCCAGGAGGGAAACTGCAGTACAGTACCGGTGGAGGAGGAATCCAGGGCACAGAAACCCGAGGCTTCCAGCCAGGGGCCTGGGGAAAAGGTGGCTCTGTGTTAGGGTGAGATAGAAAATGTGTCCTGAAGAGCTCGTTTACTAATATTCAGGGCTGCTACAGTTCAGTCATGAGAGCTGTAGTTCCAGGAGTGCACAAATCCATTATAATGGATTCATCCGGGTAGTAGCTGGAAGGCAGGGACCTCTAGAGGTGCTAATGGCCTTGGGGGTTATATATGGTTCCCCCTCCCCCTGCTCTATCTCTCTTGCTTTCGGCCTCCATGATGTGAGGAGCTCAGCCCATGTCCTCTCCCTCTCTCCTGCCTCCTCCTGCCATGCCCTGAGATCCAGGGTTCCCGGCCTCACGTGGGCTCAACCCGAAACTGTAAGAAAATAAACCTTCTTTCCTCTAAGTTACATAGTCAGGACTTCAGATGACAGCTGTGAGAACGTGATAACTGGAACACTCTGTGATCCAAAGAGAATTGGAGAATTCCCAGGGGGAGATAGTGCGAGGAGACCCCCCCCCATGTGTGTGAGCTGACACGACTCTCCTGGGCTCGCCTCTGCGGAGCGTGCTTGGGGCAGGCCCACAGAAGCACGGCGTCCGAGCCAGCTTGGGAGACCATAACAAATAGCACAGATGGGGCAGCTTAGTCAACAGACGCCCGGGAGGCTGGACGCCCTAGAGCAGCGTCCCAGCAGGGTCAGGCTCTGGTGAGCACCCTCTTTCTGGCTCACAGATGACCGCCTTCCCGTTGTGTGCTCAGTCAGAGAGAGCACCTGTTATCTCTCTTCTTGCAAGAAGCTCATCGCCATGACTCATCCAGTCCTACTCGCCTTCCCAGGGCCCAACTCCCAGGACCATCACAGCGGGGATTAGGGCTTCGACAGAGGAATTTGGTAGACACCGCCCAGTCCTTGGTACAAACTAAAGGCTTTGAAAACAGAACTGACACTAAAGCACTTTCCAGAAGGTGAGACAGCCCCACGGTCTGAACCTAGCACCCTCCAGAAGGTTTAAGGCAGAGTTTCCCAACTTATGCCTGGTTGGCATTTTAGACTGAGTAATTCTTTGTAGGAAGAGGGTATTCGGCAGCACCCCAAGTCTCTGTGTACTATCTGCTAGCAATGATCCACAGCTGGGACAATCATAATTGTTTCTAAACCTTCCCAAATGTCCTCTGAGGGCCAAAGTCACCCCTGGCTGAAAAAACAAAAAAAAAAAAAAATTAAAAAAAACACTGATTTAAACAGAACTCAGTATCTTACATCAAAATATCCAATATATCTGGGATATCTTCTAAAATTACACAACATACTAAGCGTGAGGAAAATCTAATGATTCTCAAGGTTAAAGAGAACCAGCACGTGCCAAGCTTGAAATGTTCCAGATGTTTGAATCACCAGACTCTGAAGCAGCAATTACGGCCATGGTTCATGAGCTGAGGGTGAGAGAGGTGAACAGCCACGAACCAAAGAGGACAGGTGCTCCAGCAGAGACAGAGCTAGTATAGAACAGAAATATTAGCGCCGAAGAACTGAAACAGCAGCGGCAGCAGAAAAGCCACAAGGAGGCTTCAACTGCAGAACCCTGATGACAAAAAAAGTGAGAGAACTTGAAGAGAGAGACATAGAGTCAACTTCATTTGAAGAACAGGGGCTGGGGGTGGAGGAAGACTAGGAAAAATAAGAAGAACACAAGCTCAGAAACCTGAGCTCGGAAAACAGGATGATTTGAACTTCCCGACAAAGAGACCTCCCAGCCCCAGAGGATGTTACTGACAAATTCCACCAAGCATTTAAGGGAGGAGTGAAGTCGACCCACACGATTGCTTCCTGCAGGTAGAAGAGGGGATCGGCCACTGCTCAATCCGTGAAGACCGGCCTGGCTGATGCCAACAGCAGACCAGGTATTACAATAGAAGAACACCAGAGACCAATATCCCCCTGAACATAACTCGAAAATCCTTAACAAAAGGTTAGCGAGCAAAACCAGCACTTATTTTCAAAGGATGACAATCAAGAACAAGAGATCCCCACCTGACCTTGTGCAGTTGGCCAGCATTAGGAAATCTGTCAATGCCATCCACAGGTTAACAGATGGAAGGAGAAAAACATGACATAATCTCATCCATAAACACAGGAAATGCATTCAACACACCCGAGGCAGAGGGGGCTTCCTCCACCTGATGCAGGGCGTCTACGAAACACTGAGGTTGCCATCACACCCACCCCCAGAGAAGCCCCACGTCTGTCTTCTGTCCTACCTGTGAAGGGCAGGCCTCAGGGGACTGACCCAAGGACCTGCTGCCCCTCCCCCCCATCACCCTCCAGGTGCCAGTGCTGCCGGGCATAGAAATAAACCAATCGCCGCAGGGTTGTACTTTCTTTGCCAAAGTTTGCTTCAGAATTCCTGTCTATCTTAGAAAGTAGCCAATCGCATGGAGTTGTGAACCCAAGCCCTCACCAATCAGGGCAAGGGACAGAATCACGTCAAGGATAAAAGCCAACTGGACTGCCTGCTCGGTGTGCTTGCTCACCAGACTTTTTGTCAGTTGCACACCCCTCTGCACGGAAGTAAACTGCCTCTCTGAGTTACTTTGGATTTCCCTAGAATCTGTTTCTGACAGTCCCCCAGACCCCCACACCTATCGTCCCCCGTGCTGGACCCCCGCCCTCGAGGGCCCGAAGAGACGACAATCACACAGGGATGGAGCAAGCTTCTTTCTTCTTCTCTTTCTCCCTATTCTCTTACTCCCTCTTCCTCACGGGAGAGACTCCTTATTTTATTAGTCAGGTATGGGATGAGCTGTAAAGAGGAAAGCCCAGTGAGCCTATCAGGGAGTAGATCACTCAGCCAACTTAAGTAACACTACAGCCCCCTATTGGGCACGCACTGTCCATGCTCTGACGTGCTGGCGCATGCGCTCTGACGTGGCACAGCCCTAGGATGTTACCACCTGCAGCTGCTCCTGGCACTCTGCCAGGCGCCATCTTGAGGCGAGGTCTCTCCGGGCCTGCAGGGCTAAGACCCCAACACACACCCTCACCTCTCAGGGTAAGTAAAATGTCATTTGGTGGCATCTACTCGCTGCTGAGAGGTTGGTGACTCCTGTGCTTCTTCATAAGGCCCTTTTCTGTCTTCTTCCCAATTACTCTGATTTATGAGCCACCTCGAAAGCCTACAGATGGGATGGAGAGAGAAGAAGGGGAAGAGGAAGAGGCAGAGAGAGAAGCAGCGGTCGCAGCCCTCTCCCTGAGCTCAGAGTAGCTAGTAAGGTATAGGAGAAAGACCAGCATCTTCTGCCAGATTTTAATGTATTTTAAGACAGTTACGCACGTGTGGAGTATCTAACTGGCTTATTAAAACCTCCCACTCGTTCAAGGTTGACTCACCGCAGCGTCATCCACAGCAAGATTTCTAGTCTGTCTGTTGTGTCATTTTCTGTGAGCAAAGCCATTACTGACCTGTGAGTGTGCCGACTTCCAGATAGAATGACCTCAGATTAAAAGGGAAGTAATACGGCCCTCATCGGCTTGCCCGGCCAGCAGCCCACCCAGCAGCCCGCCTCCTGATGCCCACGGCTTACTGCAGAGAAGCCTAGTGTTACTTCCTAAAAGGCAGTCGTCCTGTCGCCGCACCCACCCCTGCCCTGGCCACGAGGAATGTCACCTCCCGGCACCTTGTCCTGTCTGGAGGAGCAGCACAGTCAATGGAAGCTCAGCCAGGTGCATTTCAGGGGAAAGCAGGCAACAAGCAGAGAACTAAGTGCTTTCCACTTAACAGACCCCCTGGTCCCGCCCGACGCCACCCCCGATGTCCTCCAGGCACCAAGGCTTACTTTATTGTGGCTGGCAGTTTAAGTGGACTGCGGCTTAATTTGTGGCAGGAGGTCAACTGAACTCCACTCGGTAATCTCCACGGTCTGCCCACATACTTAGCTTCTATTCTCTGCCTCGTTCCAAGGCAGCAAATTAGAATTCTCCTTCCTTTATAACAAGAAGAAAGTAGTTTATACACAGCAGGAAAGGGAAATAAATTGCAACCCTCTGTCTTCCTTATGCAGGGAGAAGGGGAAAGATATTGATTTGTATGTGAAAATAATTTATACCACGCAGGGGATTGGTGCTGTGGTTATAATGTGAACAGTGTGTTTAGTCAACTCTCTGGTGGCTGGGGACAGGTGCTGGCTGAGCAGGTATCTGGAGAGAGTCGACGGCCTGCCACCCACGCGACCGGGCTTCTAAACCTTGAAAGGCAAACACACGTTAGGTTCCACCGACATCCTGCTGCCCCTAAATTATGTGCTTTTTGGAGTCTCGGCCGTTGTCGCCAGCAGCAATGACAGGTCCTCTGCAGATGACAACGCTGTCTGTGCAGATCAAATTCTATGCAGCCTGAAGTCGTGAAAGGCTTTGGGGTGTGCCTCCTTGGATGACAAGTCCAGGGGCTTTGAGAGCATTCCTGACCCCGCTCCCTCGTCCTCACCTCCTGCCTTGTCTGGTCCCTCTCCACCTCCTCCCTAGTTCCACAGATCAACCAGGTAGGGTCTACTGTGTTACCTGTAATCACTGCAGCGTCCTCCTGGCCTGACCCACTCCCTCCAGGCCATCTTGTAATGACGAAGGTAAAATGCGTGTCCTGTGCACAGGGGAAGCCCCGTCATGGTGTGCACACACCAGGCTCTTCTGCCACAGAGCACACACCACCAAGGACCCCGCGCCGTCCCGTCCCGCCTGGCACAGAGACACATCAACTCCTGCCTGGTGCAGAAGGCCCCACCCGCCAACCCCATCCCTCTGGCTGTGCCTCTGAGCTTCCCCCGACAAACGTCTCCGCTACCTGCATGGGCTTTGGTCATTTTAGCTCCATATTGTCGGTCCCCGAGCATCTATCACCATCATCTCTTTCCTCTTGGCTAAGCAACAGCTCTGAGCTCTTCCCATGCCCTGCAGATGCCTCTCTCCACGGTGCAGCAGGTACCAGCTCCCCACGAGCCAGGGCAAGCTCAGGTTCCTCTCTGCACCCCCAAGCCCAGGCCGCACCGGGCCCAGCTCAGGCCCCAGGTGACCCGCCTCCCGCTGTCCTTCTGAAGGACGCTGAGTGCGCATGCCTGGGCAGGGGGACCAGATCCCTGATCATCTGTGCTGAGTCTCCTAACCAAGCAGAAAGCCAGGCAGGCTTCCTCTCCCCCACCCGGGCCCTTCGTAGTGCTAAAGGGACAGAGAGGCTGCACTGACACCTTAACTGAGAAGCAGAGAAGACGGGTGAGGAGCACTCAGACTAGAGGGAGGAAGCGATTCGGGCCCCCCGGGGCAGAAGTGGTGATATTTTACCAGAACAACGGGAAGCGGGGGGGTTGTATCTAAATATGCCCACAGACCAGGCCCGAAGCAGTTATTATACACAAATTTATAGGCCAGTGTGTGTAACTACGAAACACAAATCACTGCTAACCCTTCACAGTACAAATAGACAGAGAGGCCTGGGCATTTTCAATCTGGAAATGAATTCTGCTGCTGCGACAGGCAAGGCCATTACACACGCGGCTTCATAGGAATCCAATCAGAGCTGTCTTTACGGCATGCAGTATAAAAAGCTCCAGGTGGCCGTTCTGCAGTGTGAGCAGCAGAACAGATCAGCAGCAAGTGCTGCAATTACAGACCTTCCTCCCGGTCGCCTGGACGTGACCCGTGGTCACCCCTGCAGCTGCACGGCTGCGCAGAGGGCTTCTGCACCAGCATCCTGGGGATAGCCATGCAGCAGCGGTTAGAGTAATAGCATGAGCAGCACAACAGCACAACATAGCTGCGGCTCCTAAGGTTCTGCTCAGTTGTAGCATTAAGCTGGAAGACCCTCGTGTAAGTAATTGCTATTCTCTCTACTTTGCAAATGAAGAAACTGAGGCACAGAGAAGCTAAGTCATTCGCCACAGTGACACTGAGAGCAAGTGGCAGATGTAAAATACAAGCCAGGTGGGCGTGGTGGCACACATGTGTAATCCCAGGACTTGGGAGGCTGAGACAGGAGGATCACAGGTTCGCAGCCAGCCTCGGCCACTTAATGAGGCTCTCTGCAACTTAGTGAGACCCTGTTTCAAAATTAAAAAAAAAAAAAAAGAATAATATTGGGCTGGGGGTGTAGCTCGGAGGTAGAATGCTCCTGGGTTCCATCCCCAGTACCACTCACATACACACACAAAAGCAAGCATGGTGGCACACACCTGTAATCCCAGTACTTGGGAGGCTAAGACAGGAGGATCCCAGGTTCAAGATTAGCCTCAGAAACTTAGTGAAAACCTCAGCAATCTAACAAGACCTTGCTTCAAGATAAAAAAATAAATAAATAAAAAGGGCTGAGGATGTAGCTTGGAGATAGATTGCCCCTGAGTTCAGTCCATATATATATATATACACACACACATATATATATACATACACACACACACACACACACACATATACACATACACACATATATTAACAATAAAACAAAATACAAGCCAGCCGACTGGTCCACCTTGGAATCCCAGCTCTGCAGGCTGGTGAATACCAGCAGTCAATATTCCCACAGTGCCTATCAGATGGGCAGAGCAGATGTTATCCTCCAGAAACTGATGAGGAAATACGCTCAGAAAAATCATACAAAATAGACATGAAGAATTTTGATATCCCCCCCTCCAAATTCCCCTATCTCATAATCCAGTTCTCCTCCTTTGTTGATGACTCTCTTGGAGCAGGCTCAACTGAACTTGCCAAGAAAGCACCGCTCCAAGAAAAGTGCCCTGGGCTCCAGGAGGAATGCTTAGCGATGTGGATTTTGCAACATGGCACTTGGGTAGGGACAGAGCCTCAGACATCTCATCTTTATGGGATAATCTGTTGACTATCGCCTCCCACGCATGACCCCCGCCAGCAAGGGTCCAGAGAGACGACAGTCATGGTTGCCAGTTTAAGCTTCTTTATTGTTTTCTTCCCCCCCTCTTGCACTCACTCTCTCTCATACACACTCTCTCACACACACTCTCTCACACACATGCTCTCTCTCTCACTTTCCTATTCTCTTTCTCCCCGCTGGAGGGCCCTGCTATCAAGCCATGCAGTAGGAGGTGGGGCCAGAGGGGGAGCAACTTGGGGCCAATCATAGACGTGATCACGAGGTTACTGCATGCCCTTCTCTATTTGTCTTATGCATGCACTATCTGTCCACGAGCTCTGACGTACTGGTGCATGCGCGCCGACGTGGTACAGCTCTCCTCCAGGAAGGTTATCACCTGTCAGTCATCCAGCAGTCAGCTGCCTCTGGCACCTTGCCAGGTGCCATCTTCGGGCAAGGCCTCTCTGGGGCTCACAGAGTAAGACACCAACAGTTGACTGCTTTGGCCACTGGCTGGGAACACCGTCTGAAGGTACCAAGTTGGAAAGGGCTGCACAGGAAGGTGGCTTTACAGCACCTGATCTTTCAACCCAATCATGGCTTCCACGTGAACTTCCAGGAGTGCTCAGGACGCATACCTGTACCTTCTGAAACTGGCCGGGCTCCATCCGAATCAAGATGGGATGACTTTATGACGCCCAATAATGGATTCCACCTCACACGGCAATACATCATTTCTTGAAGCACAACATGCTCTTTGCCCTATTGGATTTTTAAGCACTTTAAATCCCTTTCGTTAATAAGACTACCCCATGAGCCAAAGTTTAAATAAAGGAGTAGCTCACCTTAATTTTTCTTCAGTTTAATCACACCCAACACCTTGCATATTTCAAAAGGAAGACACATGAACCATTTTTAGTGCATGAATACACGGAGGTCACCCAGGATTTATCCCCTCAGCAGGATGGGGAGCTTGGCTCGACTGTCAGAAAGACGGAGCACTCTGTTGGCTACAGACGCCCTGCGGCCCTTCACGTACCCACGGTTCCCCTTGAGAGGGTCTGGGCTGACTTCGGAGGGCGTAATGCCTGTGAGACCTCTCTGGCTTTGGCAGAGCAGTTAGGGCTGCTGCCTTTACTAGGCAGGGATGAGCAACCCAGCACCAGCCCCCGAACCTTCCCGATGTCGGGGCCATTGCTTTTGTAGCAGGGCGTCCAAGACAGCTTGAAAGAGCAGTACCCCCAACCCTGTCTTCAACTTTCTCTCCCAGATCCCCCCACAAGGACATCACTGCTGGGATGTGGGGTCCCGGGCTCAGCTTCTGCACCTTGGATGCAAATGGGCCTTTGCTGACACCTCCTCTATTGTTTTGAATAAAAGGATTAAATCATGAACAGGGTTATTTCTTTATGTCTCTGGCACTGAGAACAGAACCTGAAGCCCAGCACATGTTTGCTGGGGAAAGAGCCTCAAATATCACTTGAAGGTGACCTGTGTGGCGAGTCTAAACTTGGCTCTGCATAACTGTGGCAGATCAAGCTTTAAAAAAAAAAGTCAAATGGCTGTCATTCCCCTGTTTGAAACCCGTTCTTATAATACGTTATTCTTCTATATAAGATATGGACCTCTTTTGGAAATCATTTCACCTATTTGTTCACTCAGTAGTGTTTACTAGAGGTCTGTGGCTAGTATAGTTAGATAGAAAATATTCCCTAAGGAGCTCATGTATTTCGGGAGTTGATGTAATCCAGTCATGAGTGTTGCAAACTGGGCTCACTCGTGTTGATGGGTGAGTGGGCTGGTTAGTGTATGCGTTCACAAAGCGTCTATTGGATGCACAGGACTCATCCAAACAGTCATTGTTGGGGGAGAAATAAGTAGGACCCAGTTCCTGCCTCAAGCTGCTTAGAAAACTTTTCTGCATTCATTTCTTAGAATAAGCTGGGCATGATGGCGCACACTTGTAATCCTAGTACTTGGGAGGCTGAGACTGGAGGATCACAGTTTCAAGGATAGCCTCAGCAATTTAATGAGGCTCTCAGCAACCCAGTGAGACCCTGTTTCCAAATAAGAAATAAAATCAGTCTGGGGATGTAGTTCGGAGGTAGAATGCTTCTGAGTTCAATTCCCAGTAAAACACACACACACACACACACACACACACACACACACACACACACACACAACTTTTTTTTTCTTGGAATAAAGACTGAAAAGTAGTAAAACTGTCCAGACTACATTGGTAACATGGCCCAACACTCACTTGAAGGTGCACCTGGATCCCACACTCTGGCCGCCCGCGACCCACCCAGGCACGTGCTTCTGAAAGAATGGCTTTTCAGGTGAGCGCACCTGGCCTCTGTCTGCCAGGTGCTCACAATAACGGGAGGACAGGGCCAGACCTTGGTGACTGGCTGCCCTAGGGAAGCCTGTCCCTCTGAAGCTGGTCCAATCAACACCTAAACAAATGTGAATGGCTGCCTTCACCTGAGATACACTGTTGACTGTGAAACACGCGTGCAGGACCCCGACTGACTGAGATGCCTGAGGAGACAGAACCCGCCGAGCTGGATCCCCTGGGTCCTGGTGCTGTGGCCCACGACAGCCCCTCGGGCACCTTGATAGCTCTGTCAGCCGGGGCGTGGGCTCTGGCCTCCTCCCCGCTGCAGGACGACCGAGACAGCACCTCGATGGTAAAATAAAGGCTATTCTGGCATAACCGTTTTCCATACGCTTATTAAGCAGTAAGACACAACAGGGCGTGAATTATTATGCAATAACTCATGCCTAGAGGCAGTTTTCGACACAAAAGTCGAAGGATTCATCATTTTCATATATTCAGTTCTATTTTTCTTTTTCGCGCTATAAAAAAATCATGTCTAAATCTCCTAAAACCATCATCGTTACATCAAAGAGTGGATTGGGCTATCAACTTCGACAGTTTAAGACAAACCAGCCGCTGAGCAGCAAAAACTCTTAAGAGTTCTTTACTTAGCTTTGGTTTCTGTTGGCGAGAGATGATAAATATCCTGCATCTTATTCCTGCTCTGAAAAAAAAAAAAGCAAAAAATAAAGTTACCAGTCAAAAAGACTGCAAGGGACAGGAAAGCCTTGGGAACACTTCTGTCCACCTGAAAGGCAGGAGGTCCTCTAGGACGCAGGGCTGCAGTAAGACCTCCCGGTGTCACACTACTGACCAGGCCATGCCCGGGTCCTGTACGCCCGGCCATGAGCTGGTTTTCTGTGTGCCCAGGGAGGCTGGAGGCCGCCATCACGAGGTATGGAGAGACCCTGTGGGGGGGAGGGGATGGTGTGGGCGCTTGGCGTTGCTCCTGGGTCCTTTCACGAACGTGCACGCACTGTGCCACTCTTAATGAGGGAGGGACGCGGTGACAGGCTTGGGCAGCCCAGGACTCTGTGGCCACCCAATCCCGGGCAGCTAACGATGGCCCCGGGCCAGCCAGAGGGAGATGCCGCCGGCAGGCTGAGGCGGCTCATTACAATAGACTCCGGGGCCCGGCGGGGGGATTCATTAGCCTCACTGGAGAAATCACTGATGCTAGAGCAGTGTGAGTTAAAAGTCCTAACCGCCCCACAGGGACGAGTGCTGAGCCCTTCCTGTTCCAGTCCAGGGGCCTAGGACGAGCCCCCCGAAGCCCAGTGTGGAGGACTCTGAAGTGGGGAAGGACTTCCGCTTCAGAACACAGGCGCCGGGGTGCTCATCCCCAGGGTCTCCAGCTGCAGCCCACTGAGCCTTCTCCTCTTCTGAGAATACCCTGGCATCCCAATGCACGCACCAATTCCCCCCCAGTGCCTTCTGCATATCTATCCAACCCAACATCCACCCAGTGCCCGCCAATGTCCACCCCAGCTCCTATTCTGGCTCCCCTCTAAGACCCACAAGGCCTGGCCATCAGGCAGGGCATGGGGAGCCACAGGGGCTCGTGTCCCACGATGGCTCTGCCTCCTTCCAGCGTCCGTCTTTAGCTGAGCCCAAAGCCTGTGGGCCTAGAGGTCTCACGGGCCAAAGGAGCTGCCGTGGGAGGACCCGAGACTCACAGGAAGCAGGAGACAGGAAGAGCGCAGGCGCTCCCTAACTGGGAACCGGCGTCACAGTACGGGTCTTGGAAAGGTGGCCTGGCTTCCCGGGCAGTGAATCTAGTCCTCCTGATACTGTAATGGTGGATGCACGGCTTTATGCGTCTGTCCAGAGCTGGAGAATGCACGACTCCGAGAGTGAGCCCTGACGTGTGCTTTACTGTCTTCTGGGCACTGTCACGATGACTGGGATGTTACCAAGAGGGAGAATGGCCGGGGACATGGAACTCTACTTTCAGCTCAGTTTTTCTGTAAAACTGCTTGAAAGAATTAAGTCTACGATTTGAAACAAAACCAGGCAGCTTCTCCACTGAGCCAGGCCCTGTCGCAGGCTCGGCCTAAGCACCGGCGGTCCAACCTAGCAGGATGTGAGAAGCCGGTCCTTGGAGGGCACGTGTGAGAGACGTGGGCAGACAGGGAGCCGTGCTCTTTCCTGCTGTGGGGTCCGAGGCCCCAGCTGTGCAGCAGAGCAAGCCTTACCCTGCCCAAGCCCTGATCTCGGAGAGTTCATGACCTGGGTCGGCGGGCTGCTCTTCTGCTCCTCCAGGTTTGGGGTCAGGTGCTCTGAGTACTAGGGACCTGGAACACATTCCTCACTTCATTATTATCTCGTCCATGCCCTGAAGTATTGTGGACCTTATCATTTGCGTGGGGAGAAACTGAGGCTCAGACCAGGGGACCTGTCCAAGACATCAGAGCCTTAAGGCGTCCGCTCAGAATTCAAGCCTGCTGCATTACAACTGTAGATCCGTGGTCATTGCTGCACGCAGGCAGCACCCGCAGCCCCTACTTCCACACGTCCCTCTGCTGGCCACATGCCCCCACTGGACATGAGCTGGACACCGGGGTGACCTGCCCAAGACTTCTGGCCCGTGGCTTCAGCTCTCCATATAATTGGCCTGGAATGCTTCTTACAATCATTAATTGATACGAACCTCCAAAGAGCCTTGGTGATTTCCTAAATCATGTATCAAAGCAGTCCTCAAAACCAGACCAGCTAATAAAGCTCTGTATCCTGTGGGATTATGAGGTATCGCCTCCATACCAAGCGCTGCCTGTGGCATTTACAGAGCTATTTGCATGACATTTGGAGGCCCAGGACCTGGGGGTCCAGGAGCACGCTCCACCTGCCAGGAGAACTGGAAGCCCATGCCAACCCCGGGGGGACTTGCCGACCCAGCAGCACCCTGCGGGATTTGTGGCGCAGGGCACGTTCCCCCAAGGCCGGTCCTTAGCAGACTCTGAGAAGCATGTCACCAAGGAACTGCCAGGTGTGTGCAGGAAGAACAGAGCGTGATGACCCGGCCTGATCTTAAATCGCTGAGCGGTGACAGGCGCTGCAGCAGAGGGAGGTCCACCCAGCAGGCTTGGCGGCTGATCTGCTGGAGCGGGTGACCAGGGAGGGCTCAGGGTGCCCCTCCCTTTGCCGAGCTGCTGCAGGGGCTGTGCGGCTGACTCTTAACCTGGAGACGACTGCAGGCACGCAGACACTTGCAGGTTCACCCCCTTGGCGGCCTCACGCTTCTTTCTCTGTGGGAGGAGCTGCAGCTGAAAGTGGTCCTCAGCCGTGGCTGCACTGATGAGCAGCAGCTTGCCCCAGGCCCCCGCCGGTGCTGACCCTCCTCTCCGTGCAGGCCGAGCAGATGGCCCCTGGTGGTTCTACCCACCCCATCGCACATGGGCCCCAGGGCCTGGCTGGGAACCAGGGCCTGGCTGCGCCCTGACCCTGCCTCGCCTGTACCTGCCACAGGCTGTGGGCACAGGCGTTTTCTGTCCTGGCCAACGCCCGAGGGAGGCTCGGCCTGTGGTCCTCCGGCCTTCACCGCCCAAGCAGCACCGAGCTTGCTAAGAGGCACTCAGAACCCCTCTGTGCTTCCTGGGCAGTTGGGTCAGAAGGTCCTGGTAGAAATGGGGTGGTAGGAGCTGATCTTCCCCAAGGTCCCACTCTTCACCCTCCTCCTCTCCACACTTCCGCACTCACTCCTGCCGCCTGTGCAAGGTTAAAGATCCCACCACCTATCGACTTGAGCTAGGAATCCACATCACACTGGAGACCCCCCTAAAGTCCCTCAGGCTTCAATCAGCCATGCCCTTGGAGTTTCTGAGGTGTCTGTACACCCGTCCCTCCCCAGGACCCAGGTCCAGGCTTCCCCAGTGGCCCCTGTGACCAGTCCCTAGCTCACGCTGCTGCGGGGATCTGCCCAGGATCCGGCCTTGCCGAGCATCTGGCCGCCGCCTCAGGGCCTGCACCACTGAAATGTCAACTGAGACAGTGGCGGGGCGCCCTGCCCGACCTCTGCCCACATCACCTCTCTCAGGGACGGAGGGAGCCTGCAGCGGTCCCTGGCTGGGGCTCTCAAGTCCCTCTGGGCCTCGCCACTCTCGACCTGCGCAGTCCAGAGGGGTGCCGGGAGTCACGCTGGACCCAAAGGTCTTTGTACGTAGTGTGTTCCCATGGGCAGAAGGAAGAGCTCTGGTAAAGCTGAGGTCGCCCCACCCAGGGGAAGCTGAGGTCTCCTGCAGCAGGGAGCTAAGTTGCTCCACACCTGCCACTTTCCTCCTGGACTCAGCCGCCACCAGGAACCATCCCTGAGGTCAGGAGGAGCTGAGCTCCAGGCCGGCTTCTTCCCCTCTGGGCACAGGCAGGCGGCTCGCTCTCCTCTGGCTGCAGTTTCATCACTGTCACAAGCATAACTTAGGGCAGGAAAGGTTTATTTTAAGGTTCGAGATTGCAGAGGTCAGTACCTGGTCAGCCAGCTTGTGGCAGAAACGCCTCAGTGGCGGAGCTTTAGGGCACGGTGGAGGAGCAAGAGAGGAGGGGCAGGGACAGACTCAGTCCCCAAGGCCAGCCCTCCAGTGACCCTCCCTCCAGCCACCCACCACCTCTGAACCTGGCTGCACTGTCTGACATTGTATATCCAAATCATAACATGCACCCCCGACAGGTGCCTCTCAGCCTGTGGCAAGGTCGCTGAGGGCGCCAGGTGACAGGGGGGGGGGGGGGAGCAGCTACCGGACAGCCCCTCACAGTAAAGCACGTCCAGAAAATGTTGGAATTGGTGCCTTTCTGCTTCACGTGAAACCTTGAGAAGTAGAATTCCATCATCTGTTCCTTTGCAGAAGGAAACGCAAATCCCCTGGGGAGTCTGGCTCCCCTGCACCGCTGGACGCTGGTGGCCTGGACGGTGCCCCCGGCTCCTCTTCCACGGGTGTGGCCCCAGAGCAGACCTGACCAGCATCCCTAAACCCCACCCGCCAGGGCTGAGCCCCTGCGGCCCTCTGGCCCATGTGCACCCCTCCCTGCCCTTCCTGCATGTCTGGCTGGCGTTCCCCACCCCCCAGGACGAGGGATAGCCCCTCCTCTAGAACCGCCTCCTGTCCCTGTCCCTCGCATGACGGCTCCTGTTCTGAGCCGCAGCACTCGGGCCCCTGGGCAGCCCAGGATTACAGGTGTTGGGCGGATTACCTCCTTCTCTCCCTGACAGCAGAGTGGGGAGGGCTGCTCGCCGCCTGGCTGCACAGGGAAGGAGGCTGGAGGGTGGCCACCAGGCTAGGACGAGATGCTCTTGCAACCCGAGTCAACCAGCGGCTGGAGCTGAAGCTGCCCGAGTTAGGCAGGCGGGTCCCCTCCATGGGGAAGGCAGGAGGCGGCCGGGTGATGCTCCGGCTTGAGCCTGGATCCAGAGACTGGCGTGAGGGAGGGAGGAGGGACCCGCCACGTGCCCTGAGGCCTGGGGAGGGTCCCGTCGCCTCCCAGCTTCAGTTCCTTCCCGTGGGACTCAAGACACATCTGCCTGGGCTCCCTCGGAGGCAAGGGTCTTTGCCAACGCTTGCCATCTGCCGAGTGCCAGTCCTTAGGGAAGGCTTTTTGCGCTTGGTTTTTAAGAAACTTATCAAACTAGATGAAGGTGGCCAACTTGGGTCCAATGCAGTGGTCAGAGTCCCTGGTAGGTCCCGAGCCCCAGCTGTCTTGCTCCTGCCTCTCCCACACCCAGCTCGCCTCTGCGGCCCTCCCTCCCCACCCCCACATCACCCATCATCGCGCCCTCCCTCGCCGTCCACACCATCCCCCGCACTGCCCCCTTCCGGCTTCTGCACCACAGCCTCCTGGGTCCAGCCTGCACTAGGTTTGTGGCGATGGCGCAGCTTTAATTTCTCTCTGTTGCTCTGTGGACACAGGGCAGAGGAGCCGCCCAGCCCCTTTCCCGGGACTTGCTCTGCACTCTCCGCCCTGCCCTCTGGGAACCAGAGGCCGAGACTCACAGCCATGAGCTTTTTGTGTTCAGGCGGATGAGGAGCCTTACTCACTGGTATTTCCCACAGAAGAACATTTATAGAGAGAGTGAGGCCCAATTCTAGGAAGGTTCTGAACCTGACGCAGTATCAGAGGCAGTGACGCGTGATGGGGGTTTGAAGACACAGCCCTCTGGGTAGTCAGAGACACCTCACACCGAGTGCAGGGAGCCTAACGAGAACGTGACATCAGCAGAGGCCCTGCGGCTTCCGGCAATCCAGCAACGAGCAGAGCCCAGCCGAGGGCAACACAAGACCAGAGGAGGGTTTCGGGATTTGCTGACCAAGTTGGACTTCATCTCTTCGGTTTATCTACTTTTTAAAAATCTTTTCTCAGTAATTTCTAAGACCACTGCCACAGTCTGTCCTCACACAGGAGCCCCATGACCCTCCCAAGGACTGCAGAACAGCTGGTCCTACCGACGGGCCGGCCTAGCTTACTCGTCCCACCAACTCAGTGCCAACTGCGGTCACACGAAGGGCTCATGGGGGCATCCCTGCAGACACCCTGGGAAGGAGACTGTCCCTCGAAGTCCCACAGGCCCACAGCGGGTCTGTCACATCTCGTTTTATTACCCCACATGCCTGGCTTAGATTCCACACAGGCTAGAAGTGGACACGGGCTTGGCCAGGGCTGGGGCAGGAGACCCTGGCAGGGCCTCTGCCGCTCCCAAGGAACAGAGGGACGCGGAGCGTCCACAGATGGTGGAACTTTCCTGCCCCGTGCAATTCTGGGGGGAGGGGGTGACAGCCACAGTGGCCTCAGCCTGAGGACATGGACCTGCCTCTCCAAGCAGTCAGAAAGGAATGCTAAGCCTTTCTCTTTCGTCTTCCTGTCACTAGCCTCAGACATTGGGTGGTCATGGGAGGGGCAGTGATCGGGGGAGTAAGGCCAGGGCGATGGCTGGAGGAAAAAGAGGGGGCCCCAGGGAACGAGAGTGCCGGAGAACCCAGCCAAGCACTAGTGCAAACACCCCATAAAGGTGGCTACAGAGTCCTCGCTGAGACATAAAGATCAGTGGACAGAGCAGTCCAGGGCACATCCCAAGGTCTGGACCTGACGCTGCACACGTGGATATGTCTACGAGAAGGAACAAACCACAGCCCCAACCTCACACCCTATTTAACGATTTAACACAATGGCAGAACAGCGCAGAGGCCGGGGCAGGCCCGGAAGTGAAGCGGGCCCGACACAGCCACCTGGGCCCTGCCCAGCGGCGCTGGGAGCCGGCTCCTCTGTCCACCCACCGTCCTTCCAGGCTGGGACGGAGGAAAGAGACCAAGACCCAGGCGACGTGGCACGTGAAGGGGGAGAGGGCCCAGCACAGAACCAGGGCCCACGGCGTGCCCCACGTACTTTATTTCATTTGAGATCTCAAGAGAAAGAGAAAGCCCCATTACTCTGGCGGAAACAGGACAATGAGAGAAAAGTGGAACCAGCACCTGAAGACAGAAGAGGGCCGGGCAGGGGCGCGGCGGGTGTCCCCCGCCCCCACCCACGCCCAGCGGGCCTCGGCGGTGGCAGTCTCCATCCCCATCAGCGCTCCCTCCCGTTAGGAGGCAAGGCGGTGTTCTAGAGCGGGGTCTGACTGGAAAGGACCTGGCGCCCGTGGCCGCGGGTCTTCAGGAGCCCGCGGGAGGGAGGGGGGAGGCGCTAGAGCAGGATGTGGTACTTCAGGGCCCGCGGCACCCTGTTGATGACCAGCCGCCCGTCGTAGCTCAGGGAGGCGAAGAGCCAGGGGTCGGCCGAGGACCAGTCCACAGCGTAGACGCTGTCCTCGTGCTCCTCGTACGTGGCGATGACGTTGTCCTGCAGGGGCTCCTTGCTCCTGCAACCCAACAGAGAGGCGCGTGAGCAAGGGGGGGGCGGGGGCACGAGGGCTCCCGGTGGGAGACGGCCTCCTTGCCTGCAGGACAGGACGAGCCCCGAGGCTTGTGCGGAGGCCAGGGTGTCGTCGCCAGAGCCTTGGGGAGAGCGTGCTCCTGGGGGCACGTGCAGCTCCTGGCTGCTCTGGCCTTGGCACATCGGGTTCCTGGGGTGACATTCTGCTGGACGCAGTACGAGCAGCCCCTTGGTTCAGGGGACGTGCTGGAGAAATGGTCACCGAGCCGGCTAGAACATGACGTGAACCCCCCTAGCAACCAGGACCCAGGGAGTGGCCGCTCCAGTCCCTTGTGTGGGGAGGAGCCAGCCGGCACGAGGGCCCTGCTCGGGACCCCAGCAGAGGAGGCCCACACACCTCTGCCTGGGCCTGGCGCCGGCAGGCGAGGGCCCGTCCAGGTGCTTCCCTCGTGACCTCCTTGAAGTCACACCTCACCCCTCTGGGGCCCGCCCGTGTCCTCACGCAAGAACGGGGGTGCTGTCAGCACTCGGTGCGAGCTCGAGGACTGGGACTCGGGGTGTGCTCCCGGGACGCCTTGGGGCCTCCTGCACCCCTCCATACCTCCTTCCCGTGTCACAGAAGCACTCCACTCCATTCCGACAGCATCCTAAGGGCCCTCACCCCATTCCCCCAAGACAAACTTAAGGTCTTAAGCCTCCTCCCATGAAGTCAGCTTCCAGTCTGACGGCCTCCTCTGATAAGACCGAGGGGTCGCCAAGGCCGGCCTCCCCAGCAAGTGGACCTGCTTTGTGACGGACACCAAGCAAGTCCCCACGGGGAGTTCTAGCTTTCTGGATTTAACGTGCGCTAGCCATAGACACGCTTCCTCCCTCGCTAACTTGCTGCCTAATGCTGTGCACAGGGAGGGCGGCACGTCTCAGTCACCCGGCCGACTCTGGGGACGGTCGGCTGACTCCTAACAGAGAGGACGTGCTGAGTGGCTGCAGCCAGCCTCCCTGGCAGAAGCCAAATCCACGTGGCACCAGGAGAGAGGCTGGGCGGGGCCAGGCACCTGTGCTCACAGCTTCTCCTTTCGCCGGCCTGTTTCTAAGGATTTGAGTAGACAAATGGCGGAGTCGAGAGAAAGCAGTTAGGTGGCTTCCAGGGGCAAAGACTCCACAGATTCCAGAGCAGGCTCAGGTGGCCAGAGCAAGACTTCAGACAGGAGGACAGTGCAGACTCTCGAGGCAGAACAAGGGCCTGCCGTCTCCGGGGCTCAAACCGCCTGACTGCACTGGGTTTTATTCCAGAACCTTCCCCTGGGTCTGAGGCGCAGACCTGGCGTGTGTCTGAGTCAGGCTCAGTGCCTGGGAGGGCGCGGCTGCCGTAGGTGAAAACGCTCGAGACAGGCAAGCCAGTCTCCGCCAGTGTCACCACGGTGGGACAAGCCTCTTGCCGGTCTCTTTAGCCGTGGTGACACTGGCAGCCACGTGTGGCTCATGCTGGCTCACGCCATCACTGGCTACAAAGACATGAGCCCTGGTATGTGGCGGGGCTGCCCTGGCCACCTCCCAGTCCCGGCACGACCAGAGTTGGAGAGCAGCGTGTAGGGAAGGGCTTTATCAACGTTCAGCCCTGATGGCGAGCACCCGCGCGCTCCACACCTTGTGCGGGGTCTCGGGGCAAAGCAGGACCTGGCTCTGCACCTGAGAGGGCGGCCTGAGCCCCGCCCCGTACCAGCCGAGGGCCACGAGCCCATCATCTGCATACCATCTGACCACACGGATGGGAATCTGATACACAGGGAGCCTCGGCTGATCCTCCAGCCAAGACCAGCAAGTCCTGCTTGGTCTTTCAAGCCTTTCAAGCGGCACTGGGGAAGAACACGGGAGGAAACACCCCGGGATCCAGGAGTTGCCCCCCGACCTCGCTGGGGTGCCCCTCCACTCTGTGGGTCACCGCCTTACTTCTCGTCGGCGTGGGGCTCCTCCGAGTCGCTGACATCATCGTCATCCACCAGGTGGCCGAAGGGCTCCGAGGAGATGGACACCATGTTGGACAGGATGACCCTGCTGTCGCTGCTGCCGGTGAGGACCAGCTGGTCGTGGGAGTGGTTGTAGCGGACGCTCCACACCCTGCAAAGGGAACGGCAGGTGTCCGACCCTGGCTGGCCAGACTGACGGCAGGGACCTGCAGCAGGGGAACAGGTATACCCCACCTGCTCTAAAATCTTACATCCCAACAAACAGACAGAAGACTAAATGTCAGCTCACACCTGCCCAGGGAGAGGGCTTTCTGCTCATTATCCAGACAGGCTTTCTAGAATTCTAAAACAGAGATGCCTTCCCACGGCACATGGATCGGTGATAACCTGTAACAGCGCGAAACCCTGCAGCACAGGCCCGTGTGAGCGCGGCCACAGACCCTGAGACACTTGCTGGCGTCTCCGGAGGGTCAAGGACAGTGGCTTGGGTCTGACACCCGCCACTTCCTTCTGACACGGGTCCTGAAGCCTGGCGATCTTGGCTCCTGCTGGTGCGAGGCCAGGGTGGCAGGGAGTGTGCGCGGCACAGCCTGCACGAGGGGTGCACCGGGTTGGCAGGCACAGCGAGGCTTTCTGCTCCAGCTGCAGCAGTTAGGGCCATGCACTGGATTTACCAAAACTCTAGATGAGTACTGTGGGCTTTAAAACGCTCCCACCCCAGAGACAGATAGCTTCTGAGGAGCACTTCACATGATCCAGACTTGCGGGCATAGGAAGCAACGGTCCTGTGGGGGCCCCTTCTCACCCGGGGACTGTCCCTGTGAGTCTGGCTCTCACGCTTCCAGGCTGTTCATGTACCTGTGCGCGCGCGCACACACACACACACACACACACGTGCACGTGTACACGCATGCACACACATGTATGCACCACACACTATTTGAGTTAAAAAATGGATTCATACCATCCATGCTCTTGTGCAGCCTGGTCTTTCTACTCACTTAGCAGAAAGTACCCAGCATATGGTACGCATTCACATAACATTTGAGAGAGAATGAATGGCCTTGGGCACCCTTTCACATCCCTGCACGTAGAGAGATCCCTCATTCTTTCTGACAGCTGCATAATCTCCGCGGCTTGGATGTCACCTAATTTACTTAACCAATCCCCTACTGATGGACATTTGGGTCGCTTCCCGTTTTCATGCATTGCAAACAATGCCTCGTGAACATCTGTGCACGTTTATTTTTTTGCAGACTTGAACCGGCACTGTTCAAGAGGAAACAGAATCTAATGTTTCTCGTCTTTTCCTGCGCTTATAAATCACAAACATTCAGATTTGGAATTAGTGTTTCTTTAGGAGAAATAAAACTGGGTTGATTGAATGATTCACAGCAGCACAAACTAAGCTGGTGTGTGCCTTTCCAAATGGTAAAGTAATTAGCAAAATAAATTACATAATCCCCTCTTCCCTAAAGCGGCATGCAGACGAGTCACTCTACCAGTGGGAGTGCTCCTCCAGGGTCTTCACGGGCTCCGTGACATTGCGGGTGTCCCAGAACTTCACCTTGCAGTCGTCTCCGCAGCTCGCTAAGTAGTACTGCTTGTTGGGATTGAAATCCAGGTCGCGCACCAGCTGCCCGTGGGCATTCTCTATGCAGTATATCTGGCTGGGGGAGGGAAAGCACAGCCCATATAAATATTAAATGGATACTGGAAAGCCTGCGGGCATGTCTCAGTCTCCCAGGGCCCCGTCTAAGCCCCCAGCCCGGGGGTATGGCTGGGCGCCCCTGCTGGCAGCTGAGCCAGGGCAGACCTGGCCTGGGGTGCCTGGGTCTCCTCTACGCTCCTCCCCTGCAGAGGCGGCTGGGCGTCCCGCAGCGGTAACGCAGTGATAACGCAGCCCTGGTGTCCCAGGAGTGTGCCTGCGATCCCCCGGGGCCAGCTGCGGACGTGGCACTGGCTTGCAGCTGTCCAAAAGCACTTGGTGCCTTCACAGCCCGCGTGCTGCTCGGACGGCAACTGCCACGCAGAAGCCGAAACGGGCGTGGGAAGGACGTGGCGAGGGAGAGAGGAAGGGGAAGGCATGCGGGGAAGAAAGTGTGGGGAACCGTGCTGCTGGCATCGAAAGCCACAACGGAGAGAGCAGGAGAGAAAAGGAAGAAGAAACTGGAAAAGCTATGGAAAAAAAAAAATGGAGGAGGCAGCGTTCGCCGTGGCTGGGCTTGTTCTGTACGTGTTTGCAGCACTCAATGTCATCGCTTGGTGGCCCAGGACGATCCACCATTCTAAAGACAGGCCAAGGAGTGTGTGTGAAGTTAGCCAAATGCTGGTTTACGGTCTACACATACGTATATGCACGCGTGCACACCTACACACAAGCATGCGCACACACACACATACACACACACACACACACACACACACACACACACACACACACACACGTGCACACATCCAGCTCAATCCTGGATCTCCCAGAGGTCAGAATGCTCTGCCCATGATGTCTCCTCCTGCTGCCGAGCAGGCAGATGGGGGCAGGGCGTCAGTGAGCCTGGACGGCGGCTGGAAACGGGGGCCGGCACCGGGCCAGCGCGGGGCCATTGCTCCTGCCTGTGCCGCTCTTCCCCGTGCCGTGGTGGGACTCTGGCGACTCTGGCATCATCAGCTTCTTGTACGACGGCGTCAGTGAACAACCGAGCAACCGGGAACTCAGTACCTCAGGAGGGTCTTTCAGGTGTTGGAAGACCGGCCCGGTTCCCTGCTCTCCGACATAACGTCACCTCAGTTCCTTTCACCTGCCCCCGGTGGCTTTCCTAACCCTAAGCCATGTTTAAGTCTTGAACTGGCCTTCATTTTCTGAGACTTTTCAATATCCTAATTTTTTTCCTAAGATAAAAAACCTTAAACCTTGAGATTTTTTTTTTTTTTTTGAGGTACTGGGGATGGAACCAGGGGCATTCTACTTCTGAGCTACACCCCCAGTCCTGTTTTTTTATTATTATTATTATTATTTATTTTGAAACAAGGTCTCACTAAGTTGCGGAGGGCCTAAGTAGCTGAGGCTGGCTGCAAACCCGGATCCTCCAGTCTCAGCCTCCCAAGTACTGGGATGACAAGAGCAAGCCACCATGCCTGGCTAACCTTGAGATTTTTTAAGCCAAATGGGCAAAGGTGCAAAATTAAAAACGTGGGGCATCCCTAGGGAGGAGGATGGGCAATCCCGTGTGCAGTAATTGCAAACCGAAGGCTTGCTGCAGCTCCAGGGGTGGAGACATTAATACAAAAGCACATTCTAGAAGAAACACCAATGGCAGCCAGGCTAGAAAAGCACCTAAGCCGCTCGTCGAAGGAGAATGAGGGCCAAGAGGCAGGAGTGGCTCCTTGCATGCTGCAGTCAAAGACGGCCGGGCACCGAGGACCTGCAGGGTGCTGCCCACGAAAGTCGTGTGCATCTTGTGTTTAGTCTGCAAGTCGGTGTTGGGTGTCTGGCCGCATCCTTTGAATGGCGGAGAGGAGAGGAGAGGAGAGAGGAGGAGAGGAGAGGAGAGGAGAGAGGAGGAGAGGAGAGGAGCGAGGACCACAGGACCTGGAGCAATGGGATTGGTCAGGGCCCCCAGCTCAACGAGGAGCAAACCAGCCCCGGGTGCAGGTGTGTGCGGGCGCAGGGAGGGGCGACGGGTTGTTTAGTAGCCCCTGGGTTTTCAGAGGGGCCTCGGAGTGGAATTTAAAGATGTGCCCCCATCCTGGAAGCGACGCAGGTTATTACATGACATCCGACATCCGTCTCTTCAGCTCAGTGATAAATTATGGTGTGCCGAGGGGATAAACTGCATCTTAAAAAAAGCATGTGCGGGCTCCCGTTGCCATGGCAACAGACATCCCACCATCACTCCTTGGCCTATCAAAATCACAACTGGAACAGAAAAATCGCTCTTGTTTGTTCCATTAGAACTGTTGGCTGCTGCACATAATCACTTAAGTGGCAAAATACGAGTCCCCGGTAGGTATGCCTCTTCAGAGCACAGAGGTGGCCAAGGGCGGCTCTGCCGGCAGGCAGGTGGGAGCGGGGGACTGCGGCGGCCACCCTGCAGCGGCTCGTCACGGAACGGGGGCATCACCTTGGGACACTCGTGGACAGCACCGGGCCCCTGCTGTGACACCAACAGCACGGTCAGCTGAGGTGTCTGCTGGCCTAATCTGGGAGAAGATGGCTTCTCACGGCAATCAGAGGAGGATCAACAAAACCCCATCCCCCCAGATGCGCCTGGCCTCGAATCACCTGGCACTGTCATGGCCGTGGGCAGGGGAGGAGGGGAGCGGGGGAGGCAGGGGTCGGGCGGGCGGGTGCCACTGACCTCATGCTCTGCGTGGGGGTCAGGGGTTGCGAGGGCGGGTGCCACTGACCTCATGCTCCGAGTGTCCCAGCCGCGGAGGGCGGTGTCGTTGGCTGTGGCCACCTGGGTGCAGTTGTGGTGGGGGCTCCACCGCCCCGAGGTGAACTTCAGCTGCCCCTTCCCTTCCAGGGACGCCGAGCTGGCCAGCTAGGAGTACCAGGGTGGTTTTCAAAGGAAGGAGAGGAAAAGAGAAATTTGAATTAATTTTGGAAAAATTCAAGAGGATCTATCTTATGCCCTCTGGATATTATGGGAAATAACCATCAGAATAATTAGGAAGCTCGGTCTTTGTTTTTTCCCCTTAAAAGGCACAAGTGTTTGAACCTTATTTGGGGGGAACAAAACCCATAAAACTGAGCACAGCAAAAAATAGAAGGCGTATTAATAGACCTCTATTGCAGAGGACTTGCTTGCAAATGTGTGATTTAAGACAATCAGCTCAGACTTGAATCAAACAATATGAAACAACACAGACATCTGGCTTTCCCCAGACGGAGACAAAGCAAGCGAGGTCCACACGACCGGCCCCGGAACGACAGAGGACAGAGTTCACTTAATCACACAGTGTCTGCAGCACACTTCCTCTCCCCGTGTGAGGCTCTCCCAGTCCTGCATGGGGCTTCCGCACCCACAGGTGCAGGACATCACTGGGAGCTGCCCCTGGGGCCGCCGCCTCCTTCAGCCTTCCACTTGGAGGGGGAAGTCTGAGGAGGGAGTCATCATCCCGAGTTATATGGGAGTGGTAACTCAGGACTCGGCACCCAAGCTCCAAGCCACAGAAACGGGGCTGGCCTGTCAAAGCCAATTGGGGAGGAGGTCAAAATAATCCTTTGCCACAGCCATAGTGGGAGAGTTTTCCTAGAGAAGAGGGCCAGAGGCAACGTATATCAAGAACTAAAAGTGAAGCCCGGGCGTGGTGGCCCACGCTTGTAATTCCAGGACTTGGGAGGCTGGGACAGGAGGATCGCAGGCTCGCGGCCAGCCTCAGCTACCTAGTGAGGCCCTCTGCAACTTAGTGAGACCCTGTTTCAAAATAAAGAATAAAAAAATAGGGCTGGGGGGTGTAGCTCAGAGGCAGAATGCCCCTGGGTTCAATCCTCAGTACCACAAAAAAAAAAAGGAACTAAAAGTGATTCTAAAATGTACATCAATAGAGACATGATGGTTAACTTTTGGTTTGAATTTTTGCATCTTAGAATTGGGTTCAATGTTTTAATCTCCACATAAAAAATATGAAGAAATGCCGGGCGTGGTGGCGCACGCTTGTAATCCCAGCATTCGGGAGGCTGAAACCGGAGGATCCGGGTTCGCGGCCAGCCTCAGCTACCTAGTGAGGCACTCCGCAACTTAGTGAGACTCGGTTTCAAAATAAAGAATAAAAAAATAGGGCTGGGGGTGTAGCTCGGAGGTAGAATGCCCCTGAGTTCAATCCCCAGTACCGCAAAAAAAAAAAAAAAAAAAAAAAAAAAGAAGAAATATTTTTTGCAGTATCCCGTTTATATTAAAAGTCCAGTTTTTATAGATGCTATTTCAGTTTTCTGAAGATGTAGTTACCAGATTAATGCGTACTCATTGATGACAACGCATACGTTCAAAACTTTAAGATCAACGAGCAGGAATAACAAGAGGGTTGAATGTGTTTTCTAACTAATCTTATCAGTCAGCTTTCATGGCTGGGTCAAAACACCTGACGACAACATCTTAGAGGAGGAAAAGTTACGTGGGCTCATGGTCTCTGGGAGGGTCGGCCGAGGCAAGGCCGAAACATCATGGTGTCAGGAAGTGGCAAAGGACAGATGCTCAACTTGTGGTGGCCAGAAGCGGAGAGGGAGAGGGAGAGGGAGAGGGAGAGGG
>PVLC010012589.1:0-43901 GCA_004027655.1 Graphiurus murinus
AGAGTTAAGAAGCATATGTTCTCCCTAATATGTGGATGCTAGGGAGGGGATGTGGCATAGGAGGGTCTCCAGATGAAAAGGAGAGACCCTCAATAAGCAACGAAGTTGATTTAATTGTAGTGGACGCAGGGGGCAGAGGGACGCCCTAAAGCACATGATGTAATTACACAATCATATCAAGGTCACTCACCGAAGTGAATCTGAGGGGGAGGGAAGGGGAGGGGATTGGGGTGGGAATTGGGGAAAGGGTCAAATGAGAACTGTGTGCAAATAAGTTGTCAACAACTCGTACTTAACAAAGATGTATGCTATATTGCACGAATTACTACAATAAAAAAATTTTTTTAAAAATCAGATCAAAGAAGACCTTAGAAGATGGAAAGATCTTCCATGCCCTTGGATAGGCAGAATAAATATCATCAAAATGGCCATTCTCCCAAAAGTGGTCTACAGATTCAATGCAATACCCATTAAATTACCAAGGTCATTCCTCATGGACAGAAAAATCAGTCCTTAAATTCATTTGGAGCAACAAAAAGCCCAGAATAGCCAGAGTAATTCTCAGCAACAAGAACCATGCACGAGGCATGACAATACCTGACTTCAAACTATACTACGAAGCCACAGTAATAAAAATAGCATGGTACTGGCACGAAAACAGACTCATAGACCAATGGAACTCCAATCTCATTCTTTCAGCAATGCACTGATTATTAATTTTTCTCTCCATGAGTTCTTTGTAACCTGAAAGTTATTCACTGACAAAAATAATGTGCTTCAGGCTTTGAAGCAAATGTATCTCTCATCACAAGTAAGTAATTTGATTTACCATTTATTAATTAATTTCATATTTGATTTGAATGAATAAATGAAATATTATAATTCTTTCTTCCTAGTGCTTAGGATATTTGAAATATTTGATAACGAATGAACTCTGAAGCCTCAGGTCTCAGTGACAAACCGACCTATGTTGAGCCATGTCAATACTATGAAGCCTCTCCTAAAGGAACTTCAACCTCCATTTAGGGTATATTCTTTTCCATTTTCACATTCTGAGTCTCTCATAAAATAATTCTTATTTAATTATACTTTACTAAAGTTTGCAGAAATATTTTTCTCTTAGTCTAAACATCACCTATCACCATGATAACTATAAGATACTCTAACTGTATAGGTCATAAATTTTTTGGAGATGCAGGTGACTTTTTTTCAAAGTGATGTCATTTGGTTTCATGTCTAAAAGAACTCCTACATATTGAACAGTCTCCTGTCTTTTTTGTGTTTGGTCCTGCACATGGGTTATCACTGCATAGTTAGGTCCCAACTTCCTCCTATTTTAGTGACAATTTGAGAATAAATGAAATGGAGCTCCCTAGAACTAGGAACTGAGTCTTATCTTGGAGTAAGCTTTTTAAAACAGAATTTACAATCCAGGGAGTCAGAAAGAGGACTTACAGCAGGTTATATTAATCTAATTACAGGCCAATAAATACTGTTCCCCAGGATACCCACACACATCTCTATACTAAAGTATACCTTCCTGTAACCTAGAACACAACATACTTCTCCAGAATGCTCATTCATGCAGTGCCATTTGAGCTTGATTTTCACCAAAATTTGTTTTTATTAGAGGCTTAGGCCCAGAATTCTGGTTGGCAGGTTATAAAACACAAATGAATGGACAACTACATAGGATAAGTTTCCAAGAAATCTCACAATGCATGGTTTTTGATAATGTGTGCTAAAAATAGCTTGGACCTGAAGGCTTCTATCTTCTCTCACAAATCTCTACCATGGAACTAGTATACTGTATATATTTCATACTGTGCTAGTCAGTTTTTCATTGCTTTGACCAGAATACCCACCAAGAACACTCAGAGGAGGAAAGGTTTATTTGGCTCATCGTTTCAGAGGTTCAGTTCATGATCAGCAGAATCCACGGCAGAAATATCAGGTCATGACAGAGGAAAGCTGCTTAGCTCATGGCAGAAGGGGTCAGAGACAGATATATTCCTCAAGGTCATGCCCCCTAGTGACCCAATTCCTCCAGATATGCCCCACCTCCAAACCATGCTGCATTGAAACCAGGCTTTCAACACATGAACTTTTGGGCAATATTACAGATCTAAACTATAACACTTCAGCCAGATCCACAAAAGCTCATGCCCATCTTGCAGTGCATTCAGTCCATCTTCAAGAATTCCTATAGTCATAATAGTTCCAGCACTGCTCAAAAGTAAAAGCCCAAGGCAAATTCTTGGCTGTGAGCTCCTCTAACAATCTAAAACAAGTTACATACATCTGACATAAAATGTCACAGAGTAAATATTCCCATTCCAACAGGGAGGGATAGGATCATTAAAAGAAAGAATGAGATTAAAGCAAGACTTAAAACCAGCTGACAAATATTAATTCCTATAGCTCCATGTCTTGCATATGGGGACCATGGTGGTGAGATGTGAGCTCCAAAAGACTTGGACAACCCTGCCCTTATGGCCACATGGTCTGTTGCTTAGGTTAGCCTTGTGCTCAGCAGATATTCCACATTCCTGGTGTCTCTTAATTTTGGGGGTCTCTATGGAAGATTTGGCTTCACTTCAAGGCTTTGTGCATCACACTTTCAGCAGCTGCCTGCAAAGATTTCAACTGTAATATATATGGCTTAGCCTTCCATGCCTTCCTCTGACATCTTGGTGGAAGCCTCTATGACACCTTAATTCTAGCATCTTGCATTTCTGAAGAACCAGTACCACATGGATGATGCTAAAGTCGGCTACCAGCTCCAGCAGTAGCCAGGCCCCTCTGAGGGCCTGAACAGCTGAGCAGAGTGAGTCAACAAAAAACTACTTAGGTGGCTCTGTGGGAGCTGAACAACCCTAAGTCTCTTTTCAAAGCAATCTCATTTAAACAAGCTTCAAAGTTACAAGCTAAGCATATGATGGATAAGGTCTTTCTAATCCTGAGATGCTCTCAAAGGATTTTTTTTTATTATTTCTGTGCAAACTACTTAGCTTCTCTCTAGTGATGGCAATCTTTCCAGCAACCATATCTTCCTTGGCCAAATTATACACTCACTTTTCTCTCCAAATTGCAGGTTTTTAAAACCTTTCCCTTTTGCTTTCTGCTCCTGACAATCCAGAAAAATTGGATTAAAATCTGTCAGTAATACCCATGTCATACATGAATGCTCTGCTGCTTTGAAATTTCCTACACCAGAATAATTAGTCCATCATCTTTAAATTCAGCCTCACAGAAAGTCTCAGGACATGTGCAAAATGGAAACATTCATTACCAAAATGAAACACACATGTCCTCTAGTCCAATTCTCAATAGAGTCCTCATTCCTATCTGAAACCTCATGAGCACAGTCATTACTATCCACATTCCTATCAGCATTCTGTCATTGGGAACTCCCACCAAAATCACCCATTAATCTCTTCTTGCAATGTTCTAAGGTTCTCCAGCCTGCATCTCCAAACCATTCCAAACTCCTCCTGCAAACCAGTTCCAAAGGCTTCTGAACTACATGGTAAAGTATTGCAACAGCAAAGACCCCATTCCTGGTACTGATTTCTGTGTCAGATTTGTATTGCTGGTACAAAAATACATGACAGGATCAACTTAAAGGAGTAAATGTTTATTTTGACTCATTGTTTCAAAAGGTCAGTCCATGGTCAACAGGCTCCAAGGCAGAAAAATCCTGACAACAGGGCACAGTGGAGGAAAGATGCTCAACTCATGGAAGCTGGGAAGCAGAGAGAAAGAGTGAAACAGAGAGAGACAGACACCTTAAGGCCATGCCCCCAGTGGCCTATCTCTTCTAGCCATGCCCTACCTCTGATGTTTCTACATTCAGGACCAGGATTTCAACACATTAGTTTTGATGGGACATTCGAGATCCAAAAAATAACATATATGTTGTTATTCATAATTATATCTGCACCCTATATCATCATAGGCTCCCTTACTCAGAAAGATACTGGTTAGTTGAAAGACCAAGTGGTAATCAGGATCACCAGGACACATTGCTGCTGGTTTAAGCACATTTGATCTACCTCCAGGAGCTGGTATCATGCTACATGGTCCTACATTTGGATACAGATAAAACTCATCAGCATGGCAAACAAGTATTCAATGAATAATATCATTAATTCTGCTGACTCTTGGATTCTTTATTTTTACATCTTACCATCTTACTCATACTCTGTGTATGCTATGACCAGACACATTACCTAAGGTACTCATATTTCTCAAGGAAGTTTCATCTTTCATATATTTCTCAAGGAAGTTTCATATTTTGCAAAACCAAGAATCTGTAGAGATGTACTTCCAGGAGTAACTGCATTATGGTAACATTACAAAATTACATTTTGTAAATTAGCAAAAATCTGTTTTTGTACAGAAAAATGAATTTAAATTATATTTCATTTAAATTCTTGACAAGGGATCAACTACAATTGTGTGGAGAATATCTGAACACTTGATCAAGTGCATGGCAGTCTTAGTGTTCCTCGGGGATCAGAAATACAACCTCAACTAGGATGCAGAAATATTAATAGTTTGGGCTTCATAATACTCACTGTGTCATGTCTCTAGAATAGCAAAAAGGAAGCTATCATAATCAATAAACACCATGGCATATTTACAATCCCTCCCCCTTTGCTACTTTACACTATTAAAAAATCCAAAGCCCATTGTCATTACATTTATGTAATGTGCAGTGTTTGAAATGAAATTTGTTTTGCGTTATATTGACTTATTTTGTAATTATTTTTACTTAAAGTTGCAAAATACAGTGTTCATATATCTCTGATCCAGCTTCTACTACTAACATCTTATCTAACATAATAATTATCAAAGTAAAATCTTAAAATTGATAACATACTATTAATAATCTAAAAACTGTATTTGAATTTTGACATGTGTCTCACTAATATTCTTTTCTCTCTTTTGAGATGCAGTTTAGGACTGAATGTAGCGGTGTACTCCTGTAATCCCAGTAGAGGACTACGGGTTGAGACCAGCCTCAGCAACTTAGCGAAACCCTCAGCAATTTAGTGAGAACTTGTTTCAAAATAAAAAATAAAATAGGGGTGGTGGCGCATGCTTGTAATCCCAGCATTTGGGAGGCTGAGACCGGAGGATCTGGGTTCGCGGCCAGCCTCAGCTACCTAGTGAGGCACTCCGCAACTTAGTGAGACCCGGTTTCAAAATAAAGAATAAAAAATAGGGCTGGGGATATAGCCCGGAGGTAGAATGCCCCTGAGTTCAATCCCCAGTACCTCAAAAAAATAAAATAAAATAAAATAAAATAAAATAAAATAGGGCTGGGGGTTTAACTCAGAGGTAGAAGCCCCTGGGTTCCATCCCCAGCATCACAGCGATACAAAAAGTGATGCAGTGTAGGATCCCACACTGTATATAAATGTCATGTGTCTTTAGCCTTCTCCAGTATAATACATCTCCTCAGTCTATCTTCAATGATCTTGACACTTCTGAAGAATGTTAGCTTTTTTAATGAATGCCCTTCAATTTGAGTTGGCCAGAAATTTTCATTAGATTTAAGTTATGAATTTGGGACAAGAAATTTATGTTATGTATTATATCAAGGGGTATATAATATAATAGAGCTTATTAAAGGTGGTCATGTGGTAAGATTCCTCCACTGTAAAGTTCTTTCCAAAAATTCTTTCCCTCACACTCCAATATAATGCCTTTAGTAGAAAATGCTGAATAAGTGGTGCGCACCTATAATCCGAGTACTTGGGAAGCTGAGACAGGAGGATAACAGGTTTGAAGTTGGCTTCAGCAACTTAGTGAGACCCTGTTTCAAAATAAAAAATAAAATAGGTCTGGGGTATAGCCCAGGGGTAGAATGTCCCTGGATTGAATCCCAGGGAGGAAGGAAGGAAGGAAAGGAGAGAGGCAGAGGGAGGGATGGAGGGAGGGAAAGAAGGAAAGAGGGAAAGCTGGAATAAATGCTAAGTAACTATCAAATGTCTGAAATGGAAAAGTAATATTTAAGAACAGTAGTTTAAGGACCAGCTAACCATTTATTCCTTTAAGTCAGAAAATCTTCTTTCCTTCTTTCTTTTTCAGCAAGAAACATTTTATCTTAAATATAACCCAAATATATAAAGCATTTTAAAGAAATTCTATTAGTATAAGTATATTAATATTAATGTTCAAAACCATAAACTTTGCCCTTGCCTTATGACCAATATAAAAATAGTGTTTTATATAATAGTTCTAGTTATTAAGGCTTTAATTGAATTTATTTCTATATTTTCTTTTGAAAACATTTCATCACAATTCTAATTTGCACAAGTAAGTAGTTAAAAGAAAACAAAGTTGTTTTTTTTTTTTTGCGGTACTGGGGATTGAACTCAGGGGCATTCTACCTCCGAGCTACACCCCCAGCCCTATTTTTTTTTTTTATTCTTTATTTTGAAACCGAGTCTCACTAAGTTGCGGAGTGCCTCACTAGGTAGCTGAGGCTAGCCGCGAACCCGGATCCTCCGGTCTCAGCCTCCCGAATGCTGGGATTACAAGCGTGCGCCACCACGCCTGGCTGTAAACAAAGTTTTTGAGCACTTCAATTTAACAACATTGTCAGGATTCTCTTTAAACAAAATATTCCTTTATAAAAGAAACTTTTAAAAAATAGTAAAAATTGTTTTTTCTTTGAAGTTGAATTCAGGTTCCAGTTATGACGGAGAAGTAAGCATACTCTATACTCTTTCTTTTACTGAATACAGCTATAAATTCTGGACAGACTACATGGAGCAGCTATTTGTGGATTCAAAAGTATATAGCAGAAAACAAACTGTGGAAAAACAGATATACCACTGAACAAGTGATAAGGCTAATTTTCTATTTTCTATTATCATTAATTTATTTTACTACTGTATCCCTTGGATTAAATTCAACACAAAGCAAATAAAGTGATCACTCAGATATGGACAGAGAAAGCTTCAGGAAATTCTTTTAGTTTAGTCTCAAGTAAGGGAAATTGAATGCAAAATATTCAGAGAGAATATAGAAATCTCCTTCGCCCCTCCTGGCTCTCTCCTTTTTACTCTTGTGCATTCTCCTACCTCATGGACCTAAGACAAGCCAAAGTCTGAAGAAGAGTACCTTCCTCTAAGTTTTATGGAATTTGCAGCTTCAAAAGTGTACAGCCAAATCTAATTGCTCTTTTCTGTCTGTTCTTCTACAACCTGGAAGTTGTGAAGATGTATAGGAGATTAGGGTAACTAGCTTTCTGGCGAAAGGACCAAAATGAGCCATCCAACATAGCTAGAAATTGTCAAGAAGACCATGAGAAGGAACTTGAGAATATGACTACTTAAAGCTGATTAGGAACTCTAGGTATAGGGACTATACCAGAATAATTACAAAACTCTATATATGCCAACACCTGAACCATATCCTAAGACATTAAAAATCACTGGGCTTTGTTAGGCCCAGAAACATGACTTTAACAGGGCTTCTGGATGATTCTGATTTGATATTCTTTGACAGATTACACTACCATAAAACACTACCATTAAACTTGTAGATTTGTCTTTCAAAAACAGTGTTCAAAAAAGTAAAAAAAAAAAAAAAAAAAAAAAATAGGAGACCAAACCCAACAGGTTAAGGACAAGTAGACTAACCTTCCCAGTAGAACATGGTCAAAACTTCTTAAGGCTTTAAGTATAGCTAGAATAAGGGTGAGCAACAATCACAAATTTAAAGACATTTACTACATGGTTGTTGTGATAGAGTAAAGATAACTTCAGATTGTCATCAAAATCAGAGTGAAGTATGCAAGTTCTGTGAGGGTAAAGTAAGGAATTTAGTGAATCCTTTTCCTAGAAAAACAACAGTTTACCTTGTGAAAACCACTATAAGCAACCATTTAAAATGTCTGAAAAATATCGTAAGGTCATACAGCAAATGATGAAACATTCATTCAAGAAAATCTAGTAAGATCAGTAAGAGTATAGCATTTGAGCCATGGCTCATTCCATTAACCCCCACCATCATCGTCAAGCTTGATAGTTCCCTGTTACAAAAGCTTTAACCTGGGCTCTCTGTTCTAGGCAAGTGTGATAAAGCAAATAATGGGAGTTTTCTTTCCACACATTATACTCTTCCATTCTAGGACTATAGCTTCACCTCACTAGGGGCAGGCTGCTATGTTCATCACTCCCCTTAGCATGTGCTACAAAAGCTATAGTCCAGGCAGACAGAGTCAAGAGGACACAGTCTTCCTCCCCCCATTCAATCCCAATATGTAGGGTAGAAGCTTGAAACTAGGTACAGTGGGATAAGAAAAGGGCTATACTCCTACAGTTTGCTTATAAGTAAAAGGATATACTCTGGAAAGAGCAAGCCAGAATTGCTTGACATCAACAACTCTAGTGCTCCCTCTTAAAATAGAAGTGTTACTTAGGAAAAGTGGGTTTCATCTCCCATGTCTAGTATAGTGGCAAAAGGTTCTTCCCTAGATAAAAAGATAGGCTATAAGGATGAGGAGCTCCTCACACTTTGGTTGACTAGCCTTATTTGATGGAGAGAATGGTAAACCACAGGCCTAAGAGCATTGTCGAAAACAATAAAGATATTTTTGAAGAGTAATTAAGAAAAAGTCAATAGCTCCATAATACTAGCAAAGCAGCAAACAAGCCTGTTTAATAGTTAGAACCAAGGAAGGAGAAAGTCGAGAAGAGCACTCTGGGGATCATAGTCAACTCTACATGTCAGAAAGGGTATACATATGTGTTAGGCTATACCTAGAGGAGTAATAAGAGCAAGATATGGGGCAGACATGAAAGGATTCATCAAGTTGTACCTTGACCCATCAACAAAGCAGAAACTTCACTGGCACAAGGGGCTTAAACAAACTCTAACCAATCACTGAGTGAATAGTAAGTTGCCCTTACCCAGGCATGATGCCTATGAAGCTAGACAAAATCACATTTATTCCTGGAAGTCTGGATAGCTATGTTGATACGTAAAGTGATGTCCTCTCAGAAGCAATCACAAAGAGAATTTCCAAGTTATCAGTCTCTGATTGAATGTAGAACAAATAAAAAATATAAACATCCTTAGCTGTAATAGCACACTCCAAGACACACACACACACACACACACACACACACACACACACGCGTGTGTGTGTATGCACACATGCACATATAGAATTGTAAGAGCTAAAACTCTAATTGGCTAAAAGCAACCTTGACTAGTAAATGACTTATGTCAAACAAAGAGTGACCCCAACATAAAGCAGTAAAAAAAATGAAAACAATCAGAGTCGAGACATCAAAAATTACACACTGCAGGAAAAACACATCTCACAGAATAGGTTTATTCAAGTTACTGTTGTTTCACCTAGCAGGCAACAACCTCTGTGATAAGGGAGGATCTAAAACGTTGTTATCATCAAAAGATTATGAGACATGCAGGGAAATAGTGAAGCATGGCAAAAATATAGAAAGAAATATGTTGGCAACAAAAACTGCTTTTGAAAAGGCACAGATGGTGGACATAGTAGAAAAGGGAACTTCAAAGCAGCTATTATAAATATGTTCAAAGAACAAAAGGAAACCATGCCTAAAGAATTAAAGGAAGGTATGAAGACATGGTCTCATCAAAGAGATAATATCAATAAAGAGGTAGAGATGATTCAAATTATTAAGAGGAACCAAATGGAAATTCTGGAATCAAAGAGTACAATAACTGAAATAAAAAATTCACTAGAGGAACTCAGTCATTGATTTGAACTAGCAGAAGAAATAAACAATAAACCTAAAGAGAGATCAATAGAGATTATGCAATCTATGGAATATAAAAAAAAGAATGGAAATGGAAGACATGATGAACAAACATGCACATAATTTGAGTACTAAAAAGGGTTAAGAAAAAAAGGTTAAAAATGTCATAGAAACAATGGCTGAAAAGTTTCCAAATTTAATGAAACTATTAATTTACACATCAAAAAGTCCAATGAACTCAAAGTAGAATAAATAGTAGGATACCCATACACACCCACACATACTTAATATGTTAAAAGACAAAAGGAAATCTTGAAATGTGCAAAAGAAAAATGATACATCACATACAAGGAAATCAAATGAGATTAACATATAACTTCTCATCGGACACAATGGAAGTCAGAAGTCAGTGGAACAAAGTATTCACAGTGGTGGCACAAACTTGGAATCCCAGTATTTAGGAGACTGAGACAGGAGAATCAAGGTTTGTGACCAGCCTCAGAAACTTAGTGATGCCCTGTTTCAAAATAAAAGAATAAAATAGGGATGAGGGTGTAGTTCAGAGGTAGAATGCCCCTGGGGTCCATCCCCAATACCACCACACACACACACACACACACACACACACACACACACACACACACACATGAGAGAGAGAGAGAGAGAAAGAGAGAGAGAGAGAGAGAAAGAAAGAATGAATTGAGAATTGATTACCACTGTAAAACTAAATAACATATCCACCCTTTACATTATTAACTTTGTGGGATGAGAATACTTAAGATATACTCTCCCAGAAAATTTTAAATAGACAATACATTTTTATTAACTATAGTCACCATGCTGTACACTAAATTTCCAGAACTTAGTCATCTTATAATGGAAAGTTGTAGTGTTTAACCAACATCTCCCCATTTTCTCCACCTTCCAACCAAGTAGCCAATGTTTTACTGTTTTTATGAATTCAATTTTTAATGTATTTATAAAGTCATAAGTTTTTTGTTTTTATGTGTCTGACCAATTTTATTTAACAGCATATCAATGCTATTGTAAATAATATAATTTCATTATTTTTATTCTGAATAACATTCTATCACATCTTATTTATCCATTTATACATCAACACTTAGATTTTGTCTATATCTTAGCTTTTGTAAATAATGCTACAATGAACAAAGGAGGGAATATACCTCTTTGAGATAGTAATTTCATTTATTTTATATAGGTACCCAGAAGTGGAATTTATGAGCCACACTGTAGTTCAAAAATATATAAGGAACTCATACAATTAAATAGCATAAATAAAAATGACCTGATTTAAAAGTGAGAAAATTACCTTGACTGTTTTTCCAATGAAGGTATACACATGGTCAAAAGGTGTGTGAACAGGCACTCAGCACCACTAATATCAAAGAGATGCAAATCAATACCACAATCAATACCTGACACCGATTAGGGTGGCTAATATAAAAAGTCAAAAGATAAATATTATGATATAGATGAAAGGAACTCTTACTCATTGCTGGTGAGAATGGAATTTGGCACATCTATATAGAAAGTGGTATGGAAGTTTCTCCTCTTCATGTTTAATAATTTTATAAAAGTTACTAAAATATCATTGGTGTTCAGTCTCTGTCAATTATCACTCATGTTCAATACTACCAAAAATACAGCTACAATGAATTCTTAAATGAATATTTACAACTAATAATATGAAACATTTTCATTTAAATAAATCTGCAAAATTTTATCATTCCACATTGGCATCATTATATATTATTCCATACTGTCATTAACTATGCAGAAATAACCAGAATTCATTTTAAACTTCTAATTAAGAAACTATTTAAGCTATGGGAATATTTTTGTTTTTTCCTGATTAGAAAAGTAATATATTAATATAAAAAATATATTATCTCATACAAAATTGAGAAATATGCATGATTTTGTATTACACTTTTTTCATTTCTGTATTTTTCCATAACATTCTTCAAAAACATAACTTAAAGGCAGAATGTTGTTCCATTATATTAATATATATATACATATATATATATGTATATGTATATTGTGTGTGTTACTAGGAATTGAACCCAGGCTTATTCTATCTCTGAGCTACACCCCCAGCCCTATCTTATTTTTTCCTCTGAAAAGGGGTTTCACTAAGTTGCAAAGGCTGACTGCAAAACTACAATCCTCCTGTCTCAGCTTCCCAAGTACTGGGATTACAGGCATGTGTCCTCATGCCCATCTAACCTATATTTTTATAGACATTTACCTTATTTTCAAGTTTGTCTAATATATTAAGAAGGTACGATTTTACATAAAACTTGTTTACCTCACTTAGGATTAGTTCCATAGCATTCCAAGAAGAATATTACTGGGCCACAGTTTAAAGTACTTGGTGTGCACTGTCAAACTGTTTTCTATAAAGTTTTTAACCAGCAAAGTATAAGAGTGCTTTAATATTTTGTCCTCTACTTTGATAGCTTTGAGTATTATCTGGGTATATATGTGTGTATGGTACAAACATACATCCATGTGTGAAATATACACACATTATTTTTCAGTGTTTTGAAAGATGAAAAACTTAAACCTGGCATTTAAGTTTGAATTTCTATTTACGACTAGGAAATTTGAGACTTGTTTTGTATGTTTATTGAGTTTTGGACTTCCTGGGTTTTCTGAAAGTTTCTTTTTATATCTTCACTTTTTATATGTTCACTTTTTGAGATTTATTTTTTATTGTTTCTAAGAGTTTTTAAAGTATTTAAATAACAATAGCTGTCAGTCATATTTTTACAATAACTTTATTTTGTCCTGTAACTTGAGTTTACATTTTTAGCATAATGAGTTGTACCCTAACCATACAGTTTTCCCAACAGTGAGAAAATAGTCAAATTTATTATTTTCTTTGTGACATGTTATTGCCTTTATGCCTTTGCTTTTCTTGAAATCTAACTGCTTCTCACTAATATTACCTGTCAGTTGAAAATATTTTCAATTTCTACAATAAATTCTTTTTTTTTTTTTTTGCAGTCCTAGGGATTGAACCCAGGGGAATTCTACCTCCAAGCTACACCCCCAGCCCTATCTATTTTTATTCTTTATTTTTAAACAGGTTCTCACTAAGTAGAAGAGGGTTTCACTAAGTAGCTGAGGCTGGCCATGAGCCTACCATCCTCCTGTCTCAACCTCCCAAGTACTGGAATTACAAGCATGTGCCACCATGCCCGGGTTCTACAATAACTTCTAAAGCATCTATAACTTATTTGGGTAAAAGGTATGAATGTAATTTTAAGAGAAAAATAATTGTTAATTTCCTTTGAATAGATAAAAAAAAAAATTCTCCCTTTCTCTTCCTGTCATGCTATTTTTATCACCTACCAAATCTGTGCAATGTTTGAGTTTTCCTTTATGTTCCATTAATTTATCTCTCTGTTCTCTAATTCTATACTCTTTCAATTATTGTGGTTCTGAAATATATTTTATCAGATGTTATAATGCATGTTTCACTCTCATTATACTTGTTTTTAGACATACATAATATTTGCTATTCTTGTCCGCATATTTTTCCAGATAAGCCTTGAAAAAGCATTTTCTAAGAAAGTTCTGTAAACCATCCTACTAGGACTTTGATTCCAATTATAATAGAGCTATGAATAATCTGGAAATAGCTGATGTCTTAACAATGTTCAGTCTCTTCAGCCATGATTGACCATGTCTCTGCTTTTTTCAAGCCTTTTAAAGCTTCCCATATAGTTTTATAGTTTTCTGGATGTAGGACTTGCATTTTTCTTCTCAGCATTCTCAAGAACAGTAAGCTCTAAAGCCCTAAAATATGACAATGTTTGTATTAGAAAAGATAGCTTATAATTTATATTTTCATGTTGTTACTATAGAAACCATTTGTTTAAGTATGGGCTTTTCTTTCTAAACTATAAAAAGTTAAAATCTATCTAAAAACACTAACTTAGGTGACAGCAAGAGAAAAATGACCAGTAGACTACATTGGTATTAAATAGGACTTTTAAATGATGAAATTTTTTTTTTTAAGAACTGGGTGTTGAACCAAGGGGTATTCTAAATTCTACCTCTGAGCTACACTCCAGCCCTATTTTAGTTTATATTTTGAAACAGGGTCTCGCTATGTTGCTGAGGCTGACCTTGAAGATGTAATTCTTCTGTCTCAACCTCCCAAGTTCTGGTATTAAAGTCATGTGCCACCATGCCTGGTTAAATGATGAAATTCTTATGCCTAAAATTAATATTTAAATTATTTGGGGGATACTAGTGAATATTAAGATAATTTAAAATGTGTAAATCTGGAGAGAAAAGTAAAGAACAAACTCCCAAATATTTTTATAATTGGTTAGATGGACATTGTCAACACTGTAGGCACTCCCCACATGTGGCCTCCCTCTGAGCCCTTGAAATGCAGGTCATCTAAATTGAGATATATAAGGGTAAATGTTCAATAGATTTCAAAGACTGTACAAAAATTTAAAATGTCTCATTAATACTCTTTTTAGTGGTAATTATGCTTACATTTAAAATATATCTTGAAGATATTAGGTTAAGAAAAATGTATTATTAAAATTAATTTTCTATATCTTTTTAAATTTGGCTATTAGAAAATTTAAAATTACACAGGTAGTTTGCATTCCTTTTCTATTGCACAGCATTGTACTAAACCATTTTCTAAAATTAGCTGGTTCGGATTATAATTCATTCTGGGTCTTCAAATGCCCCCAACTAAAATTAACCAGCCTTTCTTGATTACTACTACTTTGGCTTAAAAATTCAAGGTTTTGTAAAATGTTTGTGCTACATATGTCTACACTGAAATATTTTGTAAATATTCAGAAAATATAATTTATACATTTGAATATTAATGAATGAACTGCATGCTTGTGCACACATGAGAAAGACAGAGTAATTTTATGACACCAAGAAAACGTTGATATCCTTAGATCACAAATAATTTCAAACTCACCAAATAAGCTGAAACCCTCCATTATGACCTTCCTAATCATTGAGATGGAATTTAGTAATAATATGTGTAATGGTTTGGAAATAGAATGCCCCCCAGCCCTCACAAGGTAGCAATGTTGGAAGTGACCTTGGTTTTAATCTCAGCAGCAGATAAATCTATTACAACAGATTTATCTGAGTGGTGGTCTAGGCCAATAGGGTGGGGCTGGAGAAGGTGGATCTCTGGGGCTGCAGCCTTGGAGATTATTTATGATTCTTCCTCTCTTGCTTGCTTTCTTGCTTCTGGCCTCCATGATGTGAGGAACACAGCCTTACGTGCTCCCTCTCTCCACTTCATGCCAGCATACCCTGTGATCTGTAGTCCCCAGCCTCACATAGATTGAACTCATAATCTCCAAACCATGAGCAAATAATTCTTCCTTCCTATAAATTACATGGTCAGGTCTTTGGATTATAGCTGTGATAATGCTGACTAAGACAATATGATAAACTAATTACAAGAAGTATTTAAAATGATAAAGAGTTCTTTGGTAAGTTTCAAGATTTAGACATTGTGCAGCTCTTTGTTAGATGTTAAATTTCCATTAAATCACTAAATAGGGCACCTCATGGTGCTTTGTGCCTATTTTTTCTTGCTATCAAAAATACTTGGAGCATTTTTATGCAATTCTTCTATGACATACACTTTCTCCTTAAAGTAGTCTGCAACTTTCTAAGTATTGGACACCTTTGTATCTTGATTCACTGTCTCCCATCACCCTTTCCTTTGGTCAAATACCAAATACAAGACAGTACATATAGCAGGCCACCTACACTGTGTACTGAATGAGGAGTGGATTACTAAATGAGCTAATAAATAATTATGATCTCCTTTTGCCCTGAACCATGTCCTTCACCTGTTGTTGTAAAAATCAAGCAAGTAATGTCCAAGGCAATCCAGTTCAATACATAAATATAAATAAGTATGATAGTTCAAAAATCAGTGTCTATTCAAAATGCATCCAAATTTCTTAGATATATAGATTGAAAAATAAACCTATAATGCCAGTAATGTTATTCTAAGTCCTTACTTTTCCTTCAACATTTCAATGAGTTTTCTCTTAAGTAATAACACAAAGTTTTTTACATTAGTACTCATGTTAAAAAATAAAATTGAATACTATTGCCTTATGATTTATATTTAATATAAAATAAACTCTCAATTTTAATCATGTAAGTCTGAGATGCATTATTTCTTTAAAATTTGAAAATATTATGCCCAGACATCATGACAAACACACACAAAATATCTGAATTTGGTATATCATCTAAAATGTGTCATGTATATTTAGAGATACACAAAATTTATTTTTACATCTCTCTTGTCTGCTAGGAATTATTTCTAGAGAAACTATTTTACCTTTGATCTTCATCAACAATATTCCAGTTATAGGGACCGCTGCAGATATATATTTCCTCACAGTATAAAAGGCAAGATTATAATCCTACTTAACTGTATATCCCTCTGGGGGCTACGTAACTGCATTTAAATAAATATTAACTGTTATTTAAAATGCATCAGGTGAAATAGAAGGAAGAGAAAGAAGGAGAGAGAGAAAATAGTAAATAGGGCTTGAAAACCAGCTTGTATTTTGAGGTGCTTTTAACACTACTATATGAATATAAAAGCCTTCCTTCCCAGATGCTCAGATATTTTGCCAAAATGTGCTAAAACAAAATCACTTAGAGAATATGAGCTAGCCTAGAGATTAATAAAATCTCCAGCTTCATAGACTTCCACAAATGAGATAAAAACAACAGATAAATTTTCAGTCATCAAATGTTTCAATACTTCACTCTGTTTCTATGGCATATTTATTCCATAGGAAATGTTTGTGAAAAGGAGTTGTAAAGACCTCCAGGGATAGGAAGAATAAAGTTTCTGTAGAAAATGTTAAATTAGTTTTGATGGTGATGCAAAGTTAAGGAAGTATTGTTAGGGATGGCTTCTTGCCACAAGGCGGGGTTTTGTTTTGGTGTCCTTTTAGAGCCTGCAGGTGTTTGGCACTAGTTGAAATCGGGGCCAGCTGTGATATTTCAATAATTCTGATATTTTCCTCCCAATAGTTCTCAGAAGTGATGCTTCAGGGTGATGTCTTACACCCGATATGTTCAACTTGTGTGGTATGAATGGGAAGACTGCTACCTACCACCAGTTTTGTGACACCCTTTTCCCTTCTTCCCTTCTTTCAGGTCGTGGCATCAAGGACAAAGAAAAATGCTAATCAGAAGCTCCAATCATTTTATTTTTAACTGGGCAGTTCAATCAAGAATTAGGTTACACTAAAGTAACCTAATATACAGTATTCAATGAAATCTTGAAAGCAGGATGGGGCAGTATAGATAATGATGCTTTTAAACCCTCTCACTGGTGACATCTATACCTATCTTTGCGGGAGTTTGAATAGTTTCTATTAAAGCTGCATTTTCTTTTAGGTTTGTTTGGGTTGGAAACCTTCAAACCACAATGTATTTTATGCACATGTTTCCATGGGTATGTTAAATAGGACCATACTGAGGTCATCTAGTAAGTTTTTGAAACTTTTTAAGAATTCCTTTAATGTAGTGAACAATCTTGGCCTGATTAAAAGAAGATATTTTAAGAAAGTATTTAGAAAAATGACTGGCTATTAAAATCCAAATGCAGATAATCTATATTATATTCTATAATGTACATAGCTTTCCACAGATAATTTGTCATTGAGGGAGAAAAACAATAAAACTGCCACTTCAACTATTTTGAGTCAAAACTTCTCAGAATTATCAGTAAAAGTGAATGCAGACAGGAGCTCCCTTAGCTTTTATTTTTATTGTTGTTGTTATTATTATTATTATTATTATTATTATTATTATTATTATTATTATTGCAGTACTGGGAATTGAACCCAGGGGCATTCTACCTCCAAGGTACACCCCTATTTTTTTATTCTTTATTTTGAAACAGGGTCTCACTAAGTTGCAGAGAGCCTCACTAAGTAGCTGAGGCTGGCTGCAAACCCGGATCCTCTGGTCTCAGCCTCCCAAGTACTGGGATTACAAGTGTGCACCACCATGCTCAGCTTCCCACAGCTTTTTTATTGACTTAACAGTGGATGCCTATATGATGTAAAGGTCTGTAGCATTTATTCAGAGGATGAAAGGTAGATAATCTTCCATCTATCCAAGAAAAAAACATGCATTCTGTTGTTTTAGTTAAGTCAAAACCTAAAGTTTTCTTAGCTGGGCATGGTGGGACATGTCTGTAATTTCAGTACTTGGGAGGCTAAGAAAAGAGGATCGATCATTAAGTTCAAGAGGCCAGTCTCTGCAACTTAGCAAGACTCCTTTTCAAAATAAAATAAAATAAAAGAGGGCTGGGGGTGTAGCTCAGAGTTAGAACACTCCATGGGTTCAATTACCAGTACCACAACAACAAAACAATAAAATAAAGTTTTCCTGAAGCATGAAGCTATGATGAAACTGTTAAATTAGAAATAGTTTCTACCATCAAGTAACTTTTTGTTATTTACCAAGATTTTCAAGCCACAGATGAAACATAAATGATGTGCTTGATAAGTAGGCACACAAAATTCTCTTCTATTTCTTGAGGTTTCCAATCATTTTTCTTCCCTGGTTACTACCCCTTTTCACTTCATCAAAGCCTTCCTTCCTACGCCATGTTCCAGGCCTTGTACTTCACCCAAAGCAATTTCCAGTTGAGCGAGCAGCTGTGCTGGCACAGTGCACACGCAGAGCTAGGTCACCACGCCAGCGGCACATTCCCATATTTGAGCACAAGTGGCCAGTCCTTGTACCCAGGGCCAAGAAACTCTGCAGCTCCTCAGAGGGGAAGCAAGGGAGGACACCTCAAATGGAAATCATACTTACAAAAGAACTTCTAAGGAAATGAAAAGTAAAAGGGTTGTCAGTAATCAGAAATGATGAAGAGCTAAGACCTTCTTGGCATAGAGTGTACAGATATGTTTTCATACAAGGATAGTAGAGAATGATTTTAAGTTAATGATCCCCATCCTCATGGCTACACTAGATGTGCCTCTATCCACTAACAAAGGCAAATAAAAGAAGGTGTTTTTAGCCAGAGTATAACCATAAAGGGCACCATCATAATGAGAGCCACCACCATGTCTGAGCACTTACTATCTGGCAGTCTCTATACTGTTCCCTTGATAAACCTCTCATTTAACATTTTCAACAATCTAGAGATAAGATCCTATTTCACCATTTTATAGTTAAGGAAACTAAAGCCTACAAAGTTTATAAAACTGTCCACCAATTTTAACTCTATAGTCTTAACCATCTTGTTACTCTCAGTCCCCTGAGATCACAAAGGGCAACTCAATTAGCCCTTAAAGTGGAGCTTGTTAGCCCTATTTAGGGATACAGGAGCCACTTGATCACATAGAAAACCTAAACTTTCCACAGTTAATCAACTTATATATTTGCTGATTCACATATCCATAAGTACTTATTGTGTACCTACTATTTAAGTAAATTTTTAATTTATTTTTTAGAAAAGCAAAGATTAATTTATACTAAATCCCTGTACCCAATACACAGTAAATACAATTAAGGTTTATTTAATAAATGAAAAAACTTTCTAAGAAGTCATTTTTAGATGTCATCTTAGGATGTTTTTTAAAATAATATTTTATGCAAGATTTTTTAACTTTCTGATGTTTCTACTACATGAAAATTGAAGTTTTTATGGAATTCTTTCTAAAAGGGACAAACACTTCTGAGCATAAGGGAAAATGGTGCCTTTGCCTCTTGTCACGACTAGAATATTTATAATTTCCATAGTCATCTTTGCTTATTTTTAAAATGCAATAGTAGTATATAATTCTCGTCTTTTTTTTTTTTTTTTTGTACTGGGGATTGAACCCTGGGACAGTCTACCTCTGATCTACACCCCCAACCCTATTTTTTTATTATTTATTTTGAAACAGGCCTCCCTAAGTTGGAGAGGGCCTCACTAAGTAGCTGAGGCTAGCTGCAAACTTGCAATCCTCCTGTCTTGGCCTCCCAAATACTGGGATTACAAGCATGCACCACCACACCCGGCTTCTCTAGTCTTTAAAAATCCAAATAAATTGTATGTATGTGTGTATATAGATATATTATGTGTGAAAGGGAACAACTCAGTCCTTCTCATTAGGGTAAAATTATCAATAACCATCACAGTATGATAAGTATTATTCATGTTATAACTGTAACAATTATAATCTACTTTTGTATAGTTAAAAGGGCAATTTGTAGAGGTTTTGATGATAGTATGAAAATCTGGTATCCTGATTTAGGTAATATCAATCTTATCCATTTGGTAAATAGTCTAAGTATTAAAAACGTGCCATAGTGTAAAAATGGAAACTTCACAGGTTTAGAAGAGTTGAGATTCAAAGATAATAATTAAATTTTCCTTATAGTAATCAAACTAAATTACAAAGGAAAATTTTGTATGAAAATCCTAATTAGCTGTATGCACTGCGAACCAGACCATAATGTGAATAATTTTAGGGTAATAGGTGGGATTTTGTATGTTTGTTTATCAAAGCCTAGAAGTAAGTAATAGTAAGAATACATCTATTAGACAAGTGTGGGGATGCAAACCTGTAACCAGTACTTGGGACACTGAGACAAGAAGATTGCAGATTCAAAGACAGCATCAGCAATGTAGCAAGACTTTCAGCAATGTAGTGAAACCCTGTTTCAAAACCAAAATGAAAAAGCTGGGAATTTAATATGGAGATAGAATGATGTCCCTGGGTTTAATAATCCCCAATAAAACACACACACACACATACACACACACACACACACACACACACACACACACAATACACCTATTGATGTTTAAGAGTAACTCTTTGCTCTCATGCCTTTATTCCTGATTTTTAGGAAAAAAATTCCAAACAGATGGAGTAACAGATATGCTAGTGAAAAAACTCTAAGGAAATATCTCTAGTGAAATACGCCCTCAAATGGATAAACATGAAGTCCTGCACACCTCCAGTATATTACAGCTTAAAGTGATAGCTCGTCCTCATTCAAAGTTATGAAGTCAGAAAACCAGCCCTCTAGTCTACATTCAGGGCATGCACACCATCACACCATCACAAGGAGTCACCAAACATTAATCCACTGACGCTTGGGGTCCCTTTCAGATGAATTTACAGAGTACAAACCAACTAGGTCCCCTTATTTCAAATCCATACTGACCATTGTTTTATTATGAACAAAACTTTTAGTTTTAGAAGAAAAAAAAATTGCACAGAGCAAAGTACATTATTTCATTCACCTTTTTTTTCCTCCGGTAAAAATTACAATTCCTGAACTAAATACACACTGATTTCCTTTTAAACAGATATTCATGTAAAATAAAGGAACCAAGGTTAAAGAGATAAGTTTTCCAACAAAGTTCTTCTCCCTCAAAAATGTATATCCCATTTTTGATAATTCGTTTAAAATAAAAACCTGCCACTATAGAAATATAAAGAATACACCCCCAAATCCTATAATTCTGAAATGGTAGAAATTGATAAGACATGTGAATAATCACAGTGAAAACTTCACAGAAAAATGGACTTCCTCTACATTTGGGGATTAACATGTAGAAACTGAGACATGGTAAATTGCTTGTTTGGGTTTTTGTTTTTTGTTTTTGTTTGTTTGTTTGTTTGTGGTACTGGGGATTGAACCCATCAGCATTCTACCTCCAAGCTACATCCCCAGCACTATTTTTTAAAATTCTTTATTTATGAAACAAGGTCTTACTAAGTTATGTAGGGTCTCACTAAGTAGCTGAGGCTGGCCATGAACCGGCATCCTCCTGTATCAGCCTCCCAAGTACCGGGATTACAAGTGTGCACCACCACACCTGGCTAAATTGCTTGTATTTTTATTGATCAAAGTAACAATATCAAAACATGATTTTGGCATCATCTTAAAATTAACTTGAATAATGTTGTAGAAAAAAATATTTTTTCAGGTGACCCTTCTTGCTAGGTCCCAAGAAGGAACCTGCTAAATACGGCACAAAACTTTATTCAAGTATAAGGTGTGCCTCACAAATAACACACATTAATCAAAACTTCTAAATTGCAGAACTAAATATGACTTAATACATTTTAAGACAGCCATACTATCAAAAGTGGACTATACCTGAAATTTCTCACTACAGAGAATGATCTTTGAAGGCAGGTGTGGTGGCGCACGCTTGTAATCCCAGCATTCAGGAGGCTGAGACCGGAGGATCCGGGTTCCTGGCCAGCCTCAGCTACTTGGTGAGGCCCTCCGCACCTTAGTGAGACCCTGTTTCAAAATAAAGAATAAAAAATAGGGCTGGGGGTATAGCACAGAGCTAGAGTGCCACTGAGTTCAATCCCCAGTACCACACACACACAAAAAAGAATGATCTTGGAGAGCCTGACACAATCTCTCAGTTGTCTATATTCATGTTTTTCAGGAAAAATAAAGGCCTTGACCTTGGAAATTTTATGTAGTGGCTGATGAGGAAATATGTTAGATCTGACAGATATGGAAGTATAATTGTAAAAAGAGTTTAAATTATGATTTTTTTTATTCTCAAACCCACAAACAACTTTAATGCAATAGTGACTTAAGATTAAGATCAATGTTTAATGTAACTTTATATAAATCAATCTGGATGAGAAAGGGAAGCAACCCCAAACCTTCAAGAAACAAACCTGGGGTTCTGCAAATACACCCTTCATGTTGTTGATTGGGCCATATGGGACCCCACTGCCTTCAAAGAGACACAACCACGTGGTGGTCATTTCTTCTTCAAACCTAGAAACAGACAAAAAGGATACATGTTTTACAACCTAAGGAATATAACACAACCTTTTTTTCTCATATGAACCTTTTCACATAACTTAGGTTTTCTTTACTCTGAGTTTTGAGAGAAAGGTACCTATATGACATGACTTGAGTGGCTCTGCAGTGGGAATAGTGGCCACCCAGGTCTCAGAGCTTAACAGTTCTTCATTAGAGATGTAATTCCTCTTCTTTCTAGCCCTATGTATATTTTGACACAGTCCCTTGGAAAAGTAACACTGTGTGGAAAATGATATTGAATGTTAAATGTGGTGCTGAGCAATTTACTAAAAATAATAATAATAATAATAATAATAATAATAATTAATAATAATAGCACCATTATAAAGCTCACATGAAATCATGGTACAAAATGTTTATTTTTTTAGATTTCTCTCAGGAGGTATAGTATGCCAGATTAGGGTAAACAGTGATAAACTAAATTATTCCTCAAAACAAGAAATAAACTAATAAGCTCTTAAAAAAAAAAAAAGCTATGGTTTCTCCTTCTTTGTTTGGAGTCCCTTCTATGTCCCATTTTCTTAGATAAGTAAAGGAAGGTGATTCACTGAGGGAGATGGGAGGAAGAGGGAAACACCCTAGTGTACAAGATATGCATTCACAAACTTATCAAAGTCAATCACTATGTTGAACACGAGAAGGAAGGAAAGGTGGAAATTGGGGAAGGGCTAAATGAGTGATGTGTTCATGTATGCCTCTACCAACCTGTACCTCATTAAGATGTATGATTACAATGCAACAATAATTTTTTAAAAAAGAAACCTATGTGTAAAATACATAAGATTTAAAAGCCACAATTATTGGCCTCAAAACCATTTTAGCTATTTATTTGTACTATCATTTATTAATATAAATATGCAAAGACTGATATTTCAGGTTAGCCAACAAAACTCAAATTTATCCATTGCCCTTTATCTCTGTTTTGTTTCTTCTATAACTTAAAATTAGACTTCACAGACAGGAAAACATATTGAATTCCTTTTATTTAATCTATTATTTCTTACAGAAATCGAACTTACAACTCATTAATGAGATGTATTGTTTTTCTTCTTTTCTCTGTTAAGATGATAAACACAGAAGCAAAATCTTAGATCCCTAGAGATAACATGATCATAATTTCTAATGCACAGAGAACCTCAGAATTGTTCATTTTTAAAATATCAAACTACTGTTATTTCTTTCACTATTTTCCAAGAAAATATGCAAAATACAGCATCAATTCTTGGAGGACACTTCTGTTTACCATCACTGATAGATAAATGAAAGATAAGAAGAAAAGAAAAAACTAAAAATAAAAATGAAATTAATATATTCTCTAAAAGACAGACTAATAATATGAACAATAATATACAATCAAATAAATTTTATGTAAGGATATAATAAAAGTTTTAAATTAAGATAGTATTATATTTCACTAGGAATCTAATTAAGCATTTAATATGTTTATATAGTGAGTGCCTTCTACACAGGAAGTATTGACCTTTGTCTTCTCATATGACTTCCCTTATCTTTCCAAGTATGATAAATAAAGATTTTTCTTTATGCATTCTAATTTCAGCTCAGTGTTAATTATACCTAATTAGTAAACAAAATATCTCATTTATGAATATTGGAAAAGAAATTCTTCCATGGGAACATCATGATGCAAAACCAATCAATTCTTCACATTCATGTTTTCGTTTCAATGACTATTAAAGTCATCTTCTCACCAAGACATCCTAAAATATATATAGATATATATCATCAGGATGACATATGCTGAAAGAATAAACGAGATACTTTGAACCTGGAGACTTTTCAATCTGAGTGTCAGTTATTCAAGTTTTCATAAATGGAGTGCTATAATGGTTAGTCTGATAAATTTTCAAGACAAGTGAATTTATCACTACTAGATTCACTCAAGAAGCCTAAAAGATCTGCACAGAAAATGCATGTCAGTATCCAAACAACTCCTAGCTGCAGGCTAGCAAACAGAAGACTCAGGGGAATAGTTGAAGTTTTAGTATTTATATAAGCTTTTCACCACTGGGCAAAAGAACGGGATTTATATCATGTTATGGAAAACAACGGATGCACTTTGGAAATGAGACTGAGGGAAAAGGCAGCGTCTGGATCAGCAGTTGTGACCACTGTTTGCATCTGCTCATGGGTGTGGGTGTGGAAGGGTTCCTTAATGCCATACTCAATCAATCAGAGACTGAATCTGCTATATTCTGCTGTTCACAGAGGACAGATCCATCATTTTCTTCTGAAACTCTACCTCTTGATCTAAATCTGATGTGGAATCCTTTCCTTTATCTGTGCAAAAAAGTTGTAAGTACATGTTTTTATTAACCACAAAAATTCTGCCAAAAGAAAAGAAAAAAAAAGGGGGGGGGGCAATCTAAACCACTCAGGGCAATAGAATTCTGAAGATAAGATTGAAAGGGTGTCCTTAGATCCAGCTCAGCAAGCTTCAAAGCCAGGGTCTGTGCTAGGAAGTTATTTGAAACCTCATAAACAATCTGGACTTATTTGTAAACTCACTAAATCAACCCCATATATTTAATTCTAGAATTATAATTCACTTGATGCTAGCAATGAGTATTTTTAATCAGCATCATTTAGGTAGATGAAGTATGACTGCATAAAAGGGACAGAGTTTTAAATTCCTAACTTCAATAGTTAACTTTAAAAAACTCTTCTCTTTACAGAATGGATTAAAGTTTCAAAGAAGCCATGTCCAGGATGAAAGTGAATCTACTAAGAGATCTGGGCCATGAAGGTGGAAGTCAAAAATAATTGTAAACATTGGTGATAACTAAATGCTGGCCACTACATTTATTTTGTATTTTTTCAATTTTATCATCATAATCACACTATAAGATACTTACAGAATGCAGTTTCACATAACACATGCATGATATTCAATCGCAGGTATTTTTAAAAGAGAGAGCAGAGATGAAATTGTTCCTCTTTTGTACAAATATGCTTATTTACTTCCATCTTATGTATCTCAATATATATTCTTTTCCCTAATGCTTATTCATTCCTGATACTTACAGTACAAATTTGCTTCATATCAGCTCTTGAGATTAAAATAATAAAAAAGCCAGTCCCTGTATTCAGAAATCATAGAGTCTAATGGGGAACACAGCTATGGAAACAGGTGGATTATAATTCAGGATGCTAAGGCAGATATGAGTGAACAACTTACAGTTGGAGTACCAAAAAGAAGACTAGTACTGGACCTGGGAAGGCAGGAAAGGGTCCAAAACCAAAGTGACACATGAGCCCAGGAATTGAAAGATAATTTAGAATTTTCCATGTGAAAGACAGGAGGATTTCCAGGTAGACAGAACAATGTGTGCAAAGATCCAACTTGGAAAGAATCTGAAATCTCCTGTGCTCCGAGTGGCAGAAGATGAAATGAGAGAGGTAAGTTGGAACTAGAGTGCAAAGCATCTTGTCTGCTATGCTAAGGGTATTGAATTTCTGCTGGCAATAAGGAACCCAGAGAGCTCTTTAAGCAGGGAACTGACATATGCAGCACTTATTCAGAGAATGGAGTGATGTAAATAAGACTAGAGTTAAGGAGACTTCACAATAGGCAAATACTCTCTCCTCCTGATTCATCTCAAATATGTCTATCAATTCTTACATATTATTGTCAATAATAAATAAATTCCATTTGAAAAAGAATTTTCTTGATATCCCTATCCCTTTTAGTTATATTTTACTCATCTAAGCCTCTAAAATCTGGCTTGGTCACCAAAATTTTTTGTTACCTAGTCTCCAATGATCTCCAGTAACCATTTGTCGAATTTTCAGCATCCTCATTCTTCCTCCCTGAACAATATCCGATGCTGTTGACTATCCTATATATAGGTCCTGTGACACTCATTATACTATTGGGGTTTTCTTTAATATTTCTTTGGTCATTTCTATTTCTTGTAATAATTCTCTTGCTAGCCTCAATATTCCTTTTTCTCTTTTACTCACTGCTATAGTTTTGGTATTGTCCCCCAAAGGCCCATGTGTTAAAGACTTGATCAGCATCTCACAGCACAAATTGGGAGGTGGTGGAACATTTAAGAAGTGGTGCCCAGTGGGAGGAAGTTAGGTCATTGGGGTGTGCCCCCTTCCCCTACTTTACTTCTTGGCCACCATGAGGAAAGCAGATTTCTCCACCACATTCCTACCAAGATATACTGCTGCCTTGCCACAGGCCCAAGAGCAACAGAGCCAACTGACCAAGGAGTAGAACCTCTGGAACACTGAGCCAAAATAAACCTTTTCTCCTTAAATGTGATTACCTCAGGTATGTTGTCAAAGTAACACAAAGCTGACTAACACACTTAGCTAAGTAATTTTGTTATCCCTGTGCAGAGGACATACAAATCCATATTTTAGCCTTGACTTTTCTCTTGCCAGTTGTTTTTTTAGTTGCCATAAGATAATTCCATTCAGTGTACTATTAACTCCATAAATATAGGACACCTATGGATGACTTTATAATTTCCATCTTCCCATAAACCTATTATTCTTCCTTCACCATTGGCTAAATTTGGAACTCCTTCCTTCCCATCATTTGTAATAACATATATAACTGTTCTGTGAGATTAACTTTTCAAAAGTTAAGTTTTATTCTTCTATTCCCTCTATAACTATCACACTACTGGCTTTTGCTGCTTCATAGTGAATGGTCGTAATAGTTGGCTTAAAACTTATTGGTTCTAATCTCCCTCCTTCTAATAAATGATCAATTATAGGTATGTCTCAAAGATGTTCAACTATCTCCTTCCCCAAGATCACTCCCCTTATCTAACACTAAGGAAACATACCATTTATTGGCTATTATAATCCTCAGAACTTGAGATGCTGTTGACACTATCCGCTAAATTAATGGAAGAATAAGAGGCCTGCAGTCATACTTGCCTGAATTCGTGTGGTGGATTATTTTCTAAAAACTTTGTTAACTCTAGTTTTAATCATACACTAAGATTGAGAAAAGGAAGATAGTTTGAGGTCCTTAGGTTAAAATGGAAAGTCATAGCATCTTTTCTTCCCTTCTTTTCTAAATTGTTACCTAGATTCTACATAGGAATTTGTCTTGGGGAAAATAAATTTCAAGTTCCCATAACTTATAAACAAATGCTTAAAACATGATGTTTCAATTTAGGGACTGCCTGTGCTAGCCAGAGAATCATAAGATCTCAGGAATTCAAAGGATCTTTAAAATTCATTGTTTCCTGTGATCCTTCCTACAAAATCATCTTATGTATATTGAGAATATGTCTTTTAATAGAGAACTCACTGGCAGCCAGGTTAGTGGAATTATTCAAACTCAGGAAGTATGCTACAATGTAAAAGGCATGAATTTTTTCTTATTTAAATAAACTTTATTTTTAAGGTGTACAACTTGATTTTTTTAGACTTTTATTGGTGCATTATAGTCTCACATCATAATTTAGTTCACAGTGATAGTGACATACATACACACAGCACTTGGTGGACTTTCCCCCAGCTCCTTCCCTGCCCCTTCCCATAAGTAATACTGAGATTGGCATTGGTTCTCACATCTGTACGTAATGTCTATGAAAGTGTTTCCTTCATTAATTCTCCCTCTTCCCTCTTCCCTTCCCCCTAACTCTCCCCTAGACCACCTCCCTCACTGAACTGGAGTTTCTCCTCTATTATCTAAAGTCTCTCTGGTAACCCAGTTACTCCCTAGCTACCATATATAAGACAAAACATATGACACTTCACTTTCTATGACTGGCTAATCTCACTTAACATAATGCTCTCCAGGATCATTCATTTTCCTGCAGATGATATAATTTTGTTCTTCTTTATTACTGAGTAGAATTCCATTGTGTACATATCCCATAATTTTGTAATCCATTCATCTGTTGATGGACACTTAGGTGGGCTCCATAATTTCGCTATATGAATTGTACTACTATATACATGAATACATTAATATAATATTCTGATCTTGGTCCCTTTGGAAAGATACCCAGGTGTGGTATAACTAGATCATATGGTGGATTCATTCCCAGTTTTCTGAGGAATCTCCACACTGGTCTCCATAGTGACTGCACTCATTTTCAATCCCACACACAGTGTAGAAGAGGTCCTATTTCCCCACATCCTCACCAGCATTTACTGTTGTTTGACTTTTTGATGATTGTCATCTAACTGTGGTTAGATAGAATCTCAGTGTAGTTTTGTTTTGCATCTCCCTGATTACTAATGATGATGTATGTTTTTTCATATATTTATTAGCCATTTGTATCTTTTCTTTTGTAAAGTGTCTATTTAGTTCAGTTGCCCATTTCTTGATTGGATTATTAAGTCTTTTAAGTACTTTGTATACTTTAGATATTAATTTTCTATCAGGGGACTAGCTGGCAAAGATCTTCTCCAATTCTTCAGGCTTTTTCTTTAGACTCTTGATGATTTCTTTTGATGAACAGAAACTTTTTAGTTTAATGCAATCCCACTTATTAATCCTCATTTTAATTTCTTGTGCCTTAGGTGTCTTATTGAGAAAGTGTCTACCTGTGAAAAGTCTTATGATTTTAAATAGATTTGAGTTTGAATGGCTCAGCCATGCATATGTCCTCCTATGCATATGCCCTTCACAAAAGTATTAATTCACAGCATTAACAATTTTTCAAATCAGTGCAACCGTTTATTAAGCATTTGCTAGTAAAGGCTCTGTGCACTTGGTCTTACTCTTAACTTCACACATGAGCAGCTTACTAACAGCAATCCTTTGAGGAAGGTACTATCATTGTTCATTTTATAGATAAGCAAACCAGGGTTTAGAAAATTTAAGTAACCTTTTTAACTTAGAGAAACATTGTGTAGCAAAGCAGAAATTCTATCCTAGTCCAAAGCCTATGTGTTAACTGCTACTATCTAATGATTGACTCTGGAAGTGAAGTCCGAGACAACAGAGCAAACAAGGCTTTGCGAATGATGGGTTGCTGAGGACAGTACCACAGAGGCCTTAAAAGGACTGATTTGGGGAAAGAAATAGAGAAAATATGTGCAAACATGAATGTATCATCATGAATTTCACTATCAAGTACAAGGAAAGAGAGGTGGTGTGGGGAAGGAAATAGACCAAGTGGTAATGTGTGCATGTATCAGTAAAGAACTATGAATCTTACTAGACTGTATGGGAAGGGAAGGAAAAAGGAGGAGGTGTAGGGAAGGAAATAAAGTGATTTATGTGCATATATTATTTATCACACTGAATCTCATTATGATAATAATTATGATACACCAATAAAATTTCAAAAATAAATAAATAAATATATATTCTAGAGCAGAAACAAAAAAGGTAGCACTGAGCTGGGCATGGTGGCGCCTGCTTGTAATTCTAGTACTTAGGAGGCTGAAACCAGAGGATCCCAGTATGCGGCCAGCCTCAGCTACTTAGTGAGGCCCTCTGCAACTTAGTGAGACCCTGTTTCAAAATAAAGAATAAAAAATAGGGCTGGGGGTGTAGGTCGGAGGTAAAATGCCCCCAGGTTCAATCCCCAGTACCACAAAAAAAAAGGTAGCACTTAAAGTTCAGCATCTTAGCTCTATATCAACTGAGAACCTTTTTATAGGCCAAGCACCATAAGAAATATTTTGCATCTATTATTTCTAGCCTTCATGATTCTATGATGTCAGTATTATGATCTTCACAGTGGAAGGAACTAAGGCACAGAAAGAACAATTTATGGATCAGAAGCTTCAAATCTCTTAGTTGGTGGGGCCTGAAATGATATTAACAACCCAATCAAACTCTAGCACACGGTGCTACACATAAGCCATTGGCAGTTGAGCCATTGTCTTTTCCCCAGGACTCAGGGCAGGAGTGGGACACAAGGGGCAATTATACTGGGTGAGATTCCTAGGTTCCAACCATTCTTGACCTCTTTCCAGCTGAACACTGTTCAACACTGTGATTCCATGTCTCATAATAGTGGCAATGATTTTCTGAACCAATCCTTTCAAGAAGTCTATGAGAAAGGATAAATTTTATTTTGAAAATAAAAAATAAAAGCATTACTGGAACGCACATTCAAGTTTTTGCATTCTAGACCAGAGTTCATCTTACCATACACTGTTGTCACATATAGAAGATAATCAACCAATAATTAAGTAAAGTTTATTGAAAAAACATGTATGACTTTTAATCCTAATCTTATCTAGCTTTGTGATTGTGGCTAAATTGTTTAACTTCTCTGAGATCCAATTTTCTCAGTTCTAGAGAAATTGTAATAATTTCCCTTAACACGATACATAAATACCCAACAAGTGGCATTTACTTGTAATAAAAATAAATATACTGGAATTCTAATGATTTATACAGCAGTCTCTTTTATTGCAGATATCCCTCAGATATGTTGTGGTTATAAGAGTCTAAACTTCTGGGACTTCTAAAATATATTCATGTGTTTATTTGTTGTTTACTATTGTCATTTGTTTTTCTTGAAAACATCTGTCTGTACTGAGCCTCTAGGGGTTTTGTGATGACCAGTGTTAGGATTCCCACTTGGTCCTCATTATACTTAGAGTTCCATGGTAGGGAGTGAGGTTGAAAAGATTTCAAACTGGGCAGGAAGTAATAAGTCAGGCACATTTTACCAGGCCCACAGGAAAGTTATGAAACAATTTAAAGAGGTACCAACATCAAAGTATCTTGTGGAGAGGCAGAAGAGGTAAAAGTACTTTTTGTACCATCCTAACAGTTGAGATCAAATCCAAAGCCTAGCTTCCTGTGAGTGATAAGAGTGCCTGCTGGGCTCCATGCTGCATCTATATCTAGATGAGGCTAACTTTCCTAAGAAGTCTTTTGTCCCCCTGGACAAAATCTAGCTACTCCAAAATCAATGAGAGCAACTTGGAGTAAATATAATGTTTCCTTTTCCCTTATCCCCTACAAGAGTGTGTGTCTTCTCAAAAACATTTTTCCTCATGATTTTCAGAGTTCTCTTGAACAGAAATTAGGGCAACTATTCTCCCATAACTGGAGAAAATAAACATCATTTCATTAGCTTAAGGGACATTAGATGTTAAGAGTTGTTTTGTTTGTTTTCTTCCTCACATCTTTTGCACTGTGTGAGTATGTGTGCACATATTTGTGTGTGTGGTACTAGGGATTGAGCCCAGGGGCATTCTACCACTGAGCTACACCCCTAGCCCTATTTTATTTTTTTTTATTTTGAAACAGGATTACCGTGTTCTCGCCTTGAACCTGCAATCCTCCTGTCTCAGCTTCCTAAATACTGAGATTATAGGTGTGCACTAGAGTGCCGAGCTTTTGCTCATTTTTAATTTGAATTGTTTGTCTTCTAACTGATTTACAGAAATTTTTGCTAGCTAGATACAAATCCCATATCAATTATATACATTTCAAATTTATTCTGTTAGACTACAGATTATCTTTTGACTTTACTTACTTTTTCATAGAGACTATTAATTTAATGTAGACAAATTACAATTCTTATCCTTTTAGATTTTTGCTTTCTGTGTTGGTTTAAGCAATACTGCCTAGTTCATAGCTTGTTGTGAGAAATTAAATGAGCTAACACTTTGAAGGTGTTTAGAACAGTGCATAGCAAAATTCAGTGCTATATAAATGTTAAATAAATAAGACTATACTACCACTTCAGGGAAGTAAACTGTTGACAGCAAGGAAAGGTAAGAGACTGGAATAGAAGTTTTAGAAAGAAAAAATGTGACATAGGGCTGCATTCCATAAATGCATTGTCTATAGGAACTGCCCCTTTAGACAAACCTGAGTAAACCCAAACCAATGGGACTCCATAGGATCCAGGCTGGAGTCTGCAATTCAGTAACTATAAGCAGGCCTGTGACACTTTTGTAACCCACAAAGAAACAGCTGGAATTTGTTGGTCGGCGTTTCTACCGTAAACAGAATCACAGATTTAATATTTCCTGTAATTTCCTCAGACCTTACTTCCTCTTGGGAATTTATCTCTACACATTACCGATAAATTGTGGTTAAAGTTATCTTTTTTCCCTTTAGCATTTGCTAGCTCCCTCCATTGTCTGCATGTCAATTTGCAGGTCATACAAAAGATGGCATTAGAGTCCATCCAGGGAATAAAGTTACTGCCTTTACTTTCAAGGTCACTCAGGACTTCCCATACAACTTACTTTAAACACAGTAAGACACTAGGTTGAGAAGCCAATGTTATCTTAAGATTTACACTAACTATTAGCACATTAGCAATTCTGGCTTATACTAACTATCATTTAGAGTTGAGAAAAATATTTTTAAAGATTTTGAAAAACAATGGAGCATATATTATAATGCTTGGCCAGATCAGAATTGTTCTGCCTGCCTAAAAGGCTTAAACAGCATTTTTATAAACATATGAGGAATTTGCCCATATTGCGAAGGTATAGACATATCTCACAACAGAGGCTGCTCATACTAAAAAAAAAGAAGCCTCTTTAATTAGGATGTCTTTATGAAAAAATACTAGTAAAATAATACAGAATAACTGTAGATGAGTTACTTAATTAGCAATGGTTACCAAAGAAGAAATAAAATGAACTATAACTTTACCACCCAGAATTAATTTGGGTTTATATCTATTCTTTAGCCTTTTATGTATGAACATATATTAAAAGTTGAAAAGGTAACTAGGCATGGTGGTGCATGCCTGTAACCCCAGCACTTGCCAGGCCAAAACAGAAGGATCACAGATTTGAAGCCATCTACAACAATTTAGTGAGATCCTCAGCAACTTACCATTTTCAAAGTGAAAAAATAAAAAAGGCTAAAAAGTATCCATTCTAAAAATTTGTCATAAATTACTTAGAAAAATTCCTGTTTTCAGATATTTCTGTTTTTTTTCCTAAGATTTGTGAATATTGCTAAACATCCTTACAGCTAAATCTTTGTACATGATTTTATTTTCCTAGAATTCAGTTTTAGAAGTGAAAATCCTTTAAATATTCATAACTTAAAGATGTTTTTATATTTACACATTAAACAAATACTTATTGAGTTACTTCTAGCTGGTTGGCACTTTGGTTACAATACTAAAGAAAATAGGTCAAAATCATGATTTTAATGTAGTTTATCTGAGAGAGATAAATGAATGAAATATATATTATTTTTGGAAGTGTTTTATTTATTAGTAGAAGATCCCAGTGAGAAGAATAGCTACTAAAGGCACTGTATAAGTAGTTTCTCTTACCAAAATTGGGTATTATTTTAATCATTTGATTTGATTTTTCTCAATTTGATAGAGGAAAAATGCATCTCACTGATTACTAATACTTTTGGTTCTTTGTATAGTTTATGTTACAAAATGCCCTATTCTATCTTTTCAGCAATTTTCTATCGGGTTTTAATTTTTTCTTATTAATGTATAAAATATCTTTTATATTAAATATGTTAAACCAGTTTTGAACTTACCTCAGATTTTTATTTATGGTGGCTTATCATGTACAGAAATTTTAGAACAAGTCCAGTTTTCAAGGACATAGATGATGATAAAATTAGAACATACCACAATTTTTCATTGTTTTACCCTATGTCCCATACACAAGAATCTTAGTCTAATATCTTAATTCTACCAGAACCAGTTATGATTTTTATTTTTATTATGCTATCCCAACTCTAGCCCCATTTTTTGTTTTGTTTTTGTGGTACTCAGGATTGAACCCAGGAGCATTCTACCTCTGAGCTACAACCCCAGTTCATTTTATTTTTTGTTTTTGAAACACGATCTTGACAGATTACTAAAAGTTTCACTATGTTGTTGAGGCTGTCCTCAAACCTACAAAGTTCCTATCTCAGTCTTCCAAGTACAGGGATTTCAGGCATGTGCCATCATACCCGGTTTACTCCCAGTTTTAGTTGAGTTGTACTATACCTATATATCTACATGGTCAGAATATATGATCATTTCATATTATCCTATTTCCCTTGACTCTCATTTAGTCGTGTGTGTGTGTGTGTGTGTGTATGTGTGTGTGTGTGTGTGTGTGTGTAAATGAGACTCACTACCAGTCTTTACATCATTATCTTTCCTCAATCACTTTCATTACCTGAAATATTCAATCCAATCCCCATTCACAATAGCAACAAAAAGAATAAAACACTTAATGAAAAAAAACCAGAAAAGTAAAAGATTCATACATTGAGAATTATAAAATACTGATGATGAATATTAAAGAAAACATAGCTAAATGGAAATATATACAATATTCATGAATTGGAAGAATTAACATCATTAAAATGTGCACATTACCCAAAATGAACTATAGATTCAACATAAAAACAATAAAAAAATCCAAAGTTATTCCTTGCAGAAATCTACAGAATGGGAGAAAATATTTACAAACCGTATATCTGATAAGGGGTCAACATACCAAATGTATAAGGGACTATAAAGCCCAAAAGAAAAAATAAATAAATGACCCAATTAAAAAGTTAACCAAGGGCCGGGAGTGGTGGTGCACACTTATGATCCCAGCATTTTGGAGGCTAAGACTGGTTTGTGGCCAGCCTCAGCTGCTTAGTGAGGCCCTCCAAACTTAGTGAGACCCTGTTTCAAAATAAAGAATAAAAAATAGGGCTGGGGCTGTAGCTCAGAGGTAGAATGCCCCCGGGTTCCATCCTTAGTACAAAAAAAAAAAAAAAAAAAAAAGTTAACCAAGGAAATGAATGAGTGTTTCTCAAAAGAAGATATACAGATGGCCAAGATTCAAGATTCTCGGTATAACTATCTCTCTCTCTCTCTCCTCATATCTGATGGCCATGAGAAAAATGAAAGATTACAAGTGTTGGCAAGGATATGGAGAAAAGGAAACTCTGATATACTATTGGTGCAAATGTAAATTGGTGAGGGCATCATGAAGAACAGTATACATATATGTTTCCTCAAAATTAAAAGTACAATGACTTTATGAGCCAGCACACCCACCTCTGATCTATATCTAAACTAAATAAATCAGAAGATATATCTGCATTCACATATTCATTTCAGCATTATTCACAAAAGTCAAGAGATGGAAACAACCTAAGTAATTGTTGGTTGATGGATGAAGAAAATGTGGTGTGTATGCATACACTGTGTTGGAATATCATTTAGCCATAAAAAGAAAGAAACCTTGCCATTTACAACAATGATAAATCTACAAAGCAATACATTAACTCAAATAAGCCAGGCACAGAAAGACAAATACAATGTGATCTCATAAGTACACACATACACACGTGCTCACAGGCACACACACACATACACATGCACACATGGAATTGAATCTAATTATATTATACATACATAATATGTTATCAATATAGATTAGGTCAGTAATAGATTAGTCATGTGTGCAGAATTAGAGAAGAGAGAAATGGTTAAGGGAAACTAAGTTTCAGTTATACTACATTAATAAGTTCTGAGAGCTAATAAAAAACAATGTGACTATAATTAAAAATATCCTACTGTGTACTTGAATTTTTCTGAAAGGGTGGATCTTCAAGGTTCTCACCACAAAAATAAATAAATAAATAAAAGAAGTGGAACCATCTGAGATGATAGATATACAAATTAGTTTGACTATTATGATTATTTCATAATGTATATGTATATCAAATCATCAATTATGCACCTTAAATATGTACAATTCTTATTTGTCAAATATTAAAAAGTAACAACATTTCTTTAAATAGGCTGGATTTATTTCCATCATGTACCAGTTACGTGATCTTAGGATATTTTTCTTAAACTCTTTTAGCCTTAGTTTCATCACCAATTAAAAGAGACATAATAGTAATTCTCACCTTAAAAGGCTTTATGAGGGTTAAATGAAATATATGTGACATAAACTTATTTCAGTGTCCAGTACAAGGTAAAATGTACTAAATAAAAATTAGGTATTATTGTTACTGGGAATGCCAAACTTCTTGCTCTAAAATCTATTTGTCCTCTACTGACATACCTAAAAGATCAATAATTAAGCTAAAGTCACTTAAAATACATATTCAGACTACCAGCAAAGTATCAAACACAATACAAATTCAATGAAAAGCAACACACCATAAAACACAAGCTTGCAAACCCCTCTTTAATTCTCCTCTTTCAAAATCCTGTTTTTAATATATCTCTACTGAGTTTAATTTATACTTATTAAAGACAGGAAATTTTCAAATGAAGTATGAAAGCCTCCTGCTTTACAGATTTACCCATTTTCTCATCTAGTGCCTTCCATGCATGAATAGCCTTAGGAAAGGGCACAAAATTTTGTTACTGCACACAATACACTAACATGAAAATGGGGAAAGAAAAAGAGGTATAGAATAGAAAACGTTATTTATGGTTTCAAAGGATTCCAAAAGGTAGAGTGAATTTTACTGGCAATTTCCTCTAGCCCTGGGAACCCAGAAGACTGGTTATCCATCCTTCTTCTGTATGTACATGGCCTAGGAAGTGTTCCCTCGGGGAAAGCAGTGCTTACAGAAGCAACTCACCTATTTTTAGAATTGTCTAAATGAGGACTCCAGCTTCTTTCTGCTCCTTCTTCATCCTCCCTAACTCCACCCATACTATTCTCTTTTCTCTGACAGAATCTAAGATTCCTCCCCAGGTGAGAACCAATGCTGTAAATGAAAGAACACAGCTATTCCCATTCATCCTGAAATCTGCTCCTGCAAACTTCTCCTCACTGATTCTTGTGAAGTCCTGATGTGCCTAATGAAATGTTCTTCCCAGAATGATCTTTTGAAATTTTAAAACAACAGTCATGCCCTTCTAACAAATTCTCTCTTCTATAAGCTAAATACCCCTATATCCTTTACCTATTGTTCACCATGGCATATATAAAAAATTTTAATATCTATGCCCTGCTTATCAGTGTAGAAATAATATTTTAAACAAGGAAAAAGATGAAAACAAATCATCACAGGAAAACTGGCACTACTTCTAATTCGAAAAATACAAACTCATTGATTTTGAGGTATCATTATATATTACTGTGTAAAGTGGCAAAAATGAATATTTTTAAATGTCTGAGGTGCTACAAATCAGCTCATATTTTATTAGGAACAATCTGTTAATAAGTAAGAGCTATTAATCTCTTTATTCAATTTTATCAAACAATTCCATTTGTACAGTGATACTCAAAACAAGTGTGTCTAATGACATTAGAAAAATTTGAATACCACAAATGTCAAAAACCAGTAAAATTGTTTAGTATACTAAGGAATACTTATGCAACAGGTTAGTATATAAGCAATTTAAAGTAAATATAAGCTGGATGTGGTGGTGTACACCTGTGATCCCAGTAGTTGGGAGGCTAAGACAGGAAGATCACAGGCTCAAGGATAGCCTCAGGAAGTAGTGAGACTCTCAACAACCTAATGAGACCCTGTTTCTAAATAAAAATAAAATGGGGCTGGGGTTGTAGCTCAGAGGAAGAATGCTCCAGTGTTCAATTTCTGGTGCCTAAGTAAATAAATAAATAAAGTAAATATATAGCCAATCTCTACAAAATATAACAAATACAAGAAACTTCCTAACTCCCATTTTTATGTACATATTATATTTGAGGATGAATATACATTAACAAACTCCAAAAACAATTCTCAAAGTTAGAAATATATGTCCATCACATTCTTTTTTCCCCTCAACATTTCCTTTAACAAAAAAGAGCAAATAGTTAAAGCAGGTTTGTATCTTAATAGAGCATATGTGATCCCTATGAATTGTTAAGGCAGGAAACAAGATCAATTTGCTACCTGTCATAGTCTTATATCAGAACACCTGATGGCTGGCATTTTTATGGAATAGACTATGTACCAAATGTTGTTTTAACCAATTTACATATATTATACACTTAATGCTCACAACCCAGAAACCTAAATACTATTAACATCCCTATTTTACAAAGACCCTGAAACATTGAGAGATTTAATTGATTTGCCTCAGTCATACAGTTAGCAACAAACAGGATTAGAGCCCAGACAGCATGAACTCCAGAATCCATGCTCTCCCCTGTCTGCCCCACCTCCATGCTGTAACACCTGACCAAATGGGAAGGTGATTGAATTTATGCATGGATGGATAAATGGATCATTGTGTTCAATCTCTGTGGAGCCTGGGAAAGGAAACTGAGATATTGAGTACCTCTTTGATGTGACACTCTGATAGGTGCTTTCATACATTATCCCACTGAATAATAGTAACAATTTTGTATGAATGCATGATAACCCATGTTGGAAGATGAGGAAACTGAATTTTCTTAAATTGAAATGCATTCTTAGAAAAGTCATCCTGGGACTCAAAATAATGCTTAGCAGAGGAAGTAAGTGAGAGATAAACATTTAGTTCTTGAATAAAAGATTTTAAGTACCTTTTTTGTGCTTAAAAAAAGAATAGGAGCAGGATGTGGTAGCGCACGCTTATAATCCCAGCATTTGGGAGGCTGAGACAGGAGGATCCAGGTTCGCGGCCAGCCTCTGCTACCTAATGAGGCCCTCTGCAACTTAGTGAGACCCTGTTTCAAAATAAAGAATAAAAAACAGGGCTGGAGGTGTACCTCAGAGGTAGAATGCCCCTGAGTTCAATCCCCAATACTGCAAAAAATATATATATATAGGAAATAGTAAGAATTAGTAGTCAATATGGTTGGTTTGTTGGTTTTGTTGTTGTTGGGGGTTTTTTCTTTTTTGGCTTTTTTTGTGGCACTGGGGATTGAACCCACGGTCACTCTATCTCCAAGCCCTATTTTACTTATATACCACAGCCCTATTTTGTTTTTTACTTTGAGACAGGTTGAGAGTCTCACTACTTGCTGAGACTGTCCTCAAACCTGCAATCTTCCTGTCTCAGCCTCCCAAGTACTAGGATTATAAGCATGTGCCACCACTCCCAGCTGCCAATATGGTTTTCTTAAAGACAGTTAATCCCAAACCAGTCTCATTTTCTATTTTGATGGGTTCTAAACAGGAAAGAAAAGGAAAATCCTATGGACAAAATGTTCCTGATTTTTCCAAAAGCTACTATCCAAAACTCTTTGTGGATAAAATGGAGAAATGTAGTCTGCATAATGACATAAATGTGTGAATGCTAAGGTAGTCAAAGCAGGCACCAGAGAGTTTAGTTTCACTTTGGGTACTTGTTGTGGAAAGGATAGGGACTGTCCCCCAGAGAAGCTCATGTGTTGGCAGTGCAGCAAGGTTCAGAGATGGTCGTGGCTAAAGGAAGTGGGTCAGGGACCATTCCTTCCTTCTCTGCTTGCAGCCACCATGTGCTAAGAGCAGCTTTCCTCTGCCATGTCATGCCACCATGAAGTCTGCCTTGGAGCCAGCTGACTATAGAGTGAATCTCAGAAAACATGAGCCAAAATAAATCTTTCCTCCTCTAAGTTGTTCTTGTCAGGTATTTTGGTCATAGAGATGAAAAAAAATGACTAATATAGATACTGAGCAAGGTCTCTATTGTTAACCCTTAATTGTGGACCTAGATGATGTTATGTCACTCAGTGAATGACAAAGAGCTAGGAAAAGATAGCAATCAGGTTGGTTGAAGTCGAGCTGATTTTTTTTAAACAAAATGAATAAAAAATATATTTAAGTCCAAAAATAATAAGGGCACAAGGAGAAACAAGACTTCGTAGCAGCCAGGTTTTCTTTTTTTTATTTTAGAAAGGGTAATTATGACTTAATGCAAGTCAACACTGACACATAGCTGCCAAATAAGAGTGAGAACTTAGTTATTAATAAGAGTAGAACTTAGTTATTAACAGAACTATGTTACCCACAACAAACTAACCACCACCACAGTATACTTCTACCCTGCCAGACCCAACAATAAGTAGTGTTTATCAAGTGCTTGTCATATGCCAGGGACTCTATTGTATACTCTCGTTTAATTTTCCCAATGATTCTAGAGGTAGAGGTTATTATAATTATTATCCACAATTTACAGATTACAAAAAGAAAAAAATCTGAAACAGAGAAGTCACACAATTTGACTGCTATAATGTTTCAATAGGATAGGACAAATATGACTGAAATCTGAGCAGTTAAATTTTATCTTCAGCTTATGTTAACCACAGTTCTCTTCAGCCTCTCTTGTCCTGGATACCAACAAGTATAGAGGATAAAGATGCACCATCCAATGCCACCTCCTGCAAGTATAGACAGCTACCCATCTCAAGTAAATGCCCGTGCCTCTTCTTTGTGGCTTTCTCCACCACTTAGGAGTTTGCTGAGCTGCCACTTCCAGGGGCAACCCTCAAACACTGGGGGATAGGAGCTATAAATAAATGCCCCAGCATCGGCATCATCCAGTGTATGTTCCACATAGTTTTCAGAGTGTCCCCAGATGATTGAGCCCCAGCTACTCAAAAGAGCAATCTGCTCATCAATGCATGTTTCTCTGCCTCAATTCCCTGCCCCAAGCTCATTGCTGTTTCTTAGAACTATCTTCCTAATAAATTACCTGTACTCAAGAAATAATTTATCTTTTTTAAATAATTTATCTTTTTTAGTTTGCCATAGATAGCCCTGGCATTAATTAAACATTCTTTGTTCTATGTTATGAGTTGATTATAACTGAAGTTGACTTGGAGGTGGGGAAGAGTTAGCATGATGCTTTCAGGCTACCCACCAAATCCACTAGTAGCAGAGAAGAGAAAAAAAGGGCAATATAATGGAATATGAGCTGAGAATTCTGAATATAATCACTATAGCTCAAAGAAAACAGGTCTTTTACCACCCCACCATCGACCTTGAACTCTCAGCACCAAATTATAAAACTGGCTCATTCTCAGATGATTTTCTAAATTCACTTTCTTTTTGGATATGCCCAGAGGGGGATATTGGCATTTAGAAAAATGTAAGTTAAACTGGACTGCAAACTGGAAAACTACTTATTTCCCCTTGTTAAATCATACTACTATTTGTATTCCTGCTACTGTAGTTGTAGCTCACAATTATACTTTTCTAACCCCAGGAACATTTTCAGGAAGCAGTAAAAAGTGCTATTGATAAATCAGTAATGCTGACATGTTGCTATCTTATAGAATAAATGGTATAGACTTTAAGCACTGGAATGGGAAAAATAAAGGCTACTTTAAAAGTAGACTAAATGCAGCTGGGCCTGGTGGCACATGCTTATAATTCCAGTACTTGGATGGCTGAGATAGGAGGATCACAGATTTGAGTCCAGCCTCAGCAATTTAGCAAGGACCTCTTCAACTTAGTGAGGCCCTGTGTTGAATGAATGAATGAATGAGTGAGTGAGTGAATGAATGAATTAATAGGACCGGCAATGTAGCTCAGAGGTAGAATATTTATTCCTGGATTCAATCCCCAGTACCACACAAAAAAGAATACTAAATGCAATCTTCATTTTTATTTTATCACACTGAAAAATGATAATTTTAATCAAATGTCATGTTTAACTGTTATTGTTGTGGGGACAAGGTGATACATTTCATAAAACTAAGGTAGCCAATATCACAAAATTATTGACATTTCTCAAATATGACTTTTGCATGTGTATGTTGCTTTAAGATGCTTCATATGGTTATGGTTAAAATAAGTATGTAAGTTTTATTGAATAATACAGTAAACAACCACAAAAATCATGCATAAATTGTTAGTAGATTCTGCTACTTATGGCAGAAGTCATTGGGGGACTGTGTTTCATCAAAACATTCTCTCTCTCCCTGAAAAATGGACTTTTGTAACACACAAACAAGAGATAGGTCTTTTTGCCTCTTACCAAGTTTATACTTTCTCTCCCATAAAAAGTCAAAGCAAGGAAAATATACAACTTTTTCAATGAATGATAAGGGAGAAAACTACAACTAAAAACAAGTGAATTGTATAAGACATTATTATCAATATTTAGCCATTTATCTAGAGTAACGTTAAAATTACAAAACAGCCTCAGATATCTTTGACATTGATATTCACATATGCAGTGAAAGTTAAGAAAATTAATTAATGACAGGAAGCACTTCTGTCTTACCAAGGAGAGGTAATTTCTTACTTCTCTTTTGACCTCTATGTTCCATGCTATTTGGGGCCCTCACTAACCAAAAGTTTAGAATAAATTGCTGGTGTGCTTATATACCAAGGAACAGAGTTTTTAAATTTCTTTTGGTATAATGCCATTTGTTGTTTGTTAATTTCATCAGTTTATTAATTACTAGTATATTGAAAATTTGGAAAATAGAGAAATATAAAAATGTGAAAACAAAAGTTATCTATAATGCAATCCAGAGACAACTCCTGTTAAAATTTAACTCTACTACAAAGCCACAGTAATAAAAACAGCATGGTACTGGCACAAAAACAGACACATAAACCAATGGAGCAGAATACAAGATTCAGAAACAGACTCATGTGTATTTTTTCAAGGAAACAGCTTTTAGTTTTGTTGATCTTCTGTATTTTTTTTTATTCTCTAATTCATTAATTTCCACTCTGATTTTCGTGATTTCCTGTCTTCTCCCAGCTTTGGGGCTAGATTGTTCTTGTTTTTCGAGGGCTTTGAGCTATGTCATTAGGTTATTTAATTGGTGGTTTTCTGTTCTCCTTATGTGGGCACTCAGTGCTATAAATTTCCCTCTTAGTATTGCCTTCAGGGTGTCCCAGAGGTTTTGATATGTTGTATCTCCGTTTTCATTGGTTTCTAGGAATTTTTTAATTTCTCCCCTTACTTCTTCTATGACCCACTCTTCATTCAGCAGTGTGGTGTTCAGTCTCCATGCGCTTACTCGATTATTTTGGGTCTTCCTGGAGTTTATTTCTAGTTTCACTCCATTGTGGTCTGAAAAGATGCAGGGAATTATGTTGCATTTTTTTAATTTGCCAGTGTTCGCTTTGTGGCCCAGAATGTGGTCTATTTTGGAGAAGGTTCCATGAGCAGTTGAGAAAAATGTGAATTCAGTTGTAGTTGGGTGGAAGAGTCTATATGTGTCTAATAGATCCATTTGGTTTATGGTGTCCTTTAGGTCTAAGGCATCTCTACTGACCTTTTGTTTAGAGGAACGATCTACAGATATAAGAGGAAAGCTGAAGAAAGAAATTGATGAAGACCTTAGGAGATGGAAGGACCTCCCATGCTCTTGGATAGGCAGAATAAATATCATCAAAATGGCCATCCTCCCAAAACTGATCTACAAATTCAATGCAATACCCATGAAATTGCCAAGGACTCTCCTCACAGACATAGAAAAATCAGTCCTTAAATTCATCTGGAAAAAAAA